>WYDI02007846.1:0-80473 GCA_009867235.2 Psittacus erithacus | reverse complement strand
AGTAGCTACAAACATTGGTATTATCAGTACTGTTCTCAGGCTGAAAGTTAGAAACACAGTGCTGCACCAGCCACTAACAAGCAGAAAAAAATGACTGCTACTGCTGAACCCATGACAATAGAGTAATAAATTGCTTTAAAACCACATCTACAAACCTTCCTGCTGTGTTGAATCTTTAGGATCTAAGAAAAAGATTATTGCTTACAAAGTTATGGAATCCCTCTGCTGGTGATTAGCATTCAGTAATCATTTAAGAAGTAAGCTAAACTACGTCATAAATTTTTCAAGGAAACAATGGAAACATGGAATTTATGACCATTGACTCTTGCTGAATGATCCTTACTTGCTGATCCTTTAGATCTGTATTTGTCATTTCAATTGCATAAAGTCATTTTCCAGTTTTTCATGACTGAAAGGTTAGAATCACAGTGGAAACACCACATTGAAATAACACATCAGAAATGCTGCTCTAGGAATTCCTCTTAAAAGGAGTCTAATAAAATCAGAGACTTTCATAGCTCTAGTATCTTAGTTTATATGTGTTTTGCTCAATGAAAATTTCATTGAATTTTGTTTACAGTGAGAAATCAATATTTGCCTGGTACTGCATTAGAAGGTGCAGTTGTCCATACACATTAAGTAAAGTGCTATCACTGTTGAACAGTGCTCCAGGCAAGAAAATATTCCATATTCCTTTTCTGCAAAAGAAATTGATTTAGAGTTTGTTCAGTACAGATTTGTTAAAGAACCTGCTTTTGTAAAAGAGCTAACTGGCACTACAATGAGAAAAACAGAAAGAAAAATTGAAGTACTATAAAGCCAGGTAACTTCAAGTTCCTCTTTTGCAGAAGGAGTACAAAATGAATGTCAGGTGTTAAACTTCAAAAACTTCATGACATTTTAAATAGCTTTCTTTGTGAAGAATTTTGAATAAAGACTGTATAATCTTTTTAGTATAATTTTAAAAAAATTGGAACAGAAACCAAAAAACATTATTTCTATAAGAAATAATCTTTACTCAGCACTGAGTAAAACACCAGGCCTTGCTTGAGCAGATCCATGTCCCTCTTGTGTTGGGGGCCACAGAGCTAGACGCAGGACTGCAAAGGCTGGTCTCACAGGAGCAGAGAATCCCCTCCCTCAACCTGCTGGCCATGCTGGGCTGCAAGTGCACACTGCCGGAGCTTCTCAGCAACCAACACCCCCAAGTCCTTCTTCTCAGGGCTGCTCTTCATCCAGTCTCTGCCCAGCCTGCACTTGTGCTTGGGATTGACCCAGGTGCAGGGCCTTGACTTGTCCTTGTTGAACTTCATGAGGTTTGCACTGTCCCACCTCTCCAGCCTGTCCAGATCCCTCTGGATGGCATCCCTGTCCTGCAGTGTGTAGATCACACCGCACAGCTTGGTGTTGGTTGCTGAGGGCGCACATGTTCCCACTGTCCATATGGCTAACAGAGATGCTGAACAATGTCAGTCCCAGTACAGACTCCTGAGAAATTCTATTTGTCACTGATTTGGTCTTAGACATTGCACTGTTGACCACAACTCTTTGAGTGTGACCATATAGCCAATTCTTTATCCACTGTGTGGTCCATCTGTCAAATCCATGTATGTCCCATGCTAAAGTTAGAACTTTAACATTATAAATTAAGAAGACTGACCAAATGATGCAGTTTCCTCAAATTTACATTTCCAGACTATTTTCTTTGTTTAGCTTGAATATTTTAATAACTGTCATGGTTTAAGCCTAATAAACACAGTCTCTCTCTCACTGCCCCCCCCCTTCCTCCACCCCCTGCTCCCGGAGGGATGGGGAGAAGAATCGAATGAATGCAACTCCCACAGGTTGAGATAAGAACAGTCCAGTAACTAAGGTATAACACAAACCACTGCTGCTGCCACCAATAATAATAATGATAAGGGAAATAACAAGGGAAGAGAATACAACCGCTCACCACCTGCTGACTGATACCCAGCCCAACTAAGCAATGATCTCACCCTTCCGGGTGACTCCCAGTTTACCTCCTGGGCATGACGTGCTGTGGTATAGAATACCTCTTTGGTTAGTTTGGGTTAGGTATCCTGTCTCTGCTTCCTCCTGCCTTCCCCTCCTCCCTGACAGAGCATGAGACTCTGAAAGTCCTTGGTCAGACTAAATATTCTAAGCAGTAGCTAAAAACATCGGTGTTACCAGACCGGTTCCCAGGCTGAAAGTCAAAAACACAGCACTGCAGCAGCTACTAAGAAGCAGAAAAATGACTGCTACTGCTGAACTCAGGACAATAACTTATGTTCTATATTTCGTGGATTGATTGCTTAAAGGAATAAGCATGTTAAAAATAAAATCACTGAAAAATACCTCTTCAAGGATTAATATGGGTGGTCTGAAGAATGCTGACTAGAGCTCTTTCATAGAGGATTTCACACTGGTTAGAATAAATGTTGAGCACCTTGGTAAATGCAAATTTGAGATTTGAGTTTTGCTCCTGAAAATCCTGTACATACATTAAGCTCCTGAAAGAATTGCTTTTTACTATTTCTTCATGTTGTGTTTTCATTTTCTGGTTTTATTTTAATTTATATACCATACTAAAATATCATAGAATGGATTTGATATATTTTGAAGTATTCATGAACTTATCCTGCATTCACATTATGGGTATTTCACCCTGCAAATCTGATTTTCAAGGAAAACCCTAGTATATGATATGTACCTGATCACTCATGCCTTTAAACTCTCAGCCTTTACAGTGAGCTGTGGTTATTAAATGTACATTTCATATTACTTTGAAAAATCACTACCCCAAGTAAGCCATTTATACTAGTGAATGGAATTCTAATTTATTTGTTTTTCAGAAGAGACTATTTTTGTTTCTTTAGAAAGACAAGAATACGACAAAATATTTGAAGCATTGACTGAGGCAGAAAAGCTAACTTAGAGGCAGGAGACTGTCTCAGGCTAAAGCAAAGTATTTTGCATTATTTTTTACTTGTTTTCGAGGATGGATTTTTTTAAGCTATAAGCAGAGAGAACATTTCATCTCTACTGTTAATTTCTCCATTTCTAAATGTAATGAGATTCTCTGCAAAACATATAGCAGCAGCTCTGCAAGGTAGTGCCCTAAACTATGTTGAAAATCTATCACACAAAATCTATCTATCATACAAATACAAATCATATAAATCTATCATACAAAACTCCCCAGGTACTGTAGATCACTTATGCATAGGAGTGACAAACACTTCTCAGAATGGCATTTTCCTCAAATTCTTGCTGCTAAGTAAATTATTTTGGATCAGATGAAAGATCTTGCTAAAATAGATTTTTGCAAAATGAAACTACCATGGTTAGGTAGCTATGAATAAGTTGTGGTTTAAAATAGAGTATTTTTTAGTGTTCTGTAACTTAATGATTTATTTGCAATATGTAATTAAATAATAATGGTGCATACTACGATTTAATCACCTAATAGGGTATCCTGAGTCAAAATATGTGTTTTTTAAATAACAAAAAGCTGCTGCTGCATTGACAGGAACATCTTTTTGTATCAAGGTTTATCTGAAATGCATAATATGTTCAGTATATCATAGTCTAAGTCATCTATTCCAACACTGCTATTAAATTACTTTGATGTGCATTTTTAGTATCTTGTTACTTGCTGAACAATCATGAAAAAAATAAAATGTATATACAAGTTTGCAATATATTTCAAAACATTTTTCTTAACTTATTGCTTAAACTGGTTGAAAAAGACATATCAATTGTTATAATATTTTCCTGCAATAACAACTTTTGGAAATTTGATGGTGCACAAAAACCTACATCTTCCATGTGTCTTCTGTGGAAAAGCCCTTTAATAGATCTCATATTTTCATCATATTCTTCTCAGAAGAAGAGAAAGATTTTTAGAAAATATATATTCTCTTTAAGGGTAAGTTTCTTTTAATATTAATTTCTGATTTCTGCAGTAAACTGGGAATATCTGTTCACTAGTAACTAGGGAAGCTCCTGAACAGAGCTGGTAACCAGTAACTTCAGGAAAGTCACAATCTACTTTAATTTGACATCTACTATGTCCAAAGCTGACAGTGTGTTTTAGATGGAAATAATTCAGGAAGAATCTGAACTGTGTTCTGTTACGAACCCTACTCCAATAGCTGAATTGTTTTCAGTAGTGTAATATTGGAGACTGAGAACTTCTACTTTATTTTTTCACCTGAACGCTTAATAAAAACATTTAGTATGCATATTTATAGAGAGAATTTGCAGAAAAAAAAGGCATGATTACTGGTGCTATTTTGTTAGATCATGGTGATACTCTTTGATTAAATAATTTGTATGGAAAAAAATTTCCTGGCAAAAAAATTCCTCTCTTTTTGCTGAGGGAGGAATTGGATAAATGGGATAGCATGAAGGACTTACTTTTGTGTTGATAATGCTCTTGCAAACCTGTGCTGATTCACAAAAGTTTTCTGTAGTTGATATCGGTAATAAACCTAAATTGTGATTTGTTCAGTCAGAACAATGTGTGTAAGTATCTAAATTGTAACTGGACCTCATGTCTTTAAGAGTTGACAGACTCACAAGCTGCAACTTCTTCCCAAGGGAAACTAGAGGGCTTATAATATGAAAGATGGTATTTCTGATGTGAACATCTTCAATCTTTTTCTCTTGAAGATATGGATAATAAACCAAAAGAATGATTTATGCAATACACTGAAGTCATCACTGCCTGAGGTTTTCATTCACTGTATGTATAGAGAACTGCAATGAAAGGATTGCCATTGTGACAGTGCTGTGTTGCTCAGGAGTAAAATCATCACAGACTGTTAAAGCCCTCCTTTGGGAGAAATTACATTGCAAAACAGCATTGGAGAAATTCAACTTAGAATGTAGACAAGAATATTCTGGTGCTTGCTGGGTTTTTTCTCCTATGTATTTTTGCCTTCTTATATCCAATGATGCATATTTCCTCACTAGTACTAGTCTAAAATATGTCAGTCTTATACAACCAGAACAACTGTAATTCTGAAATTAAAGAAGGAACGCAATTTATAAATGCAATAGCTTTTTTTCCCTCTCCTAGTACTTCTTTTGTAGTGTATTAGATGAATAATTGAATAGCTAAAGGAAAAAAATTAGCTTTTCTCAGTTCTCATTTATACAGTACTTAGCCTAACTGACTGTGAACACAGGATAACTGAAACTTTTCTTCATGTAAACTTTTCATAAATAAAAATTTTTACATGTTAGGGATATAAGCATATTCTATAAAAGACTGTGTGCCTTTTGACCTTAATAAATATGTCTGTTGTCACTACTACAAGGAAGCCAGCAGCCTCTATTCAGTTTAATCTTTATCTTAATTTTTAAACTTTTATCCAATAAATATAAAGTTAGAACAGTGAAATGTATGCATCAGTCCTCTGTAAATAAGAATTATCAACCACCTTTCAATTTTTTAAATATACACGTAGTTGCATTCTGTACAACTTTTCAAAGCACTGACTTACCATTTATGCCCAATCACTGTTTTTCAACTAGAGCCTTCTTCTCTTGATTTCTCAGTGTATCAATGTATTATAGCATTAGTCTAGTAATAAAAATAATGGCTAAAACTCAGTCTTCTGTATGAATTCCTCTATTGTTGAGGATAGGAACTTCTCATTACCTTATTCTGTATGTTCTCAAAAAATTACAACTCAGATATTTCTTCCTTTTCCAAATCTGTGCAGCTATTATGGTTCTGGCTCTACTTGTACCAGGAATAATGAGAAATAAGATTTTACTGCTTGCAGCATCATAATGGCCGTTGACTCCATTTCCAGCGCCATAGTACTCTAGCCTTATTTAAGGTTGAGCAATAATTTTGAAAGTGGATTCCTATTTTTTGTGGGAGCTGAGCCTTTATGCTGCCTTTAATTTGGAGTGCTCAGCAGCATTTGCAGTACTTAATAAAAGACTTGCACCATACCACCTCTTCCTCAACTTAAACTAAAGAAAACATTTAGCCTTCCCTTTCCCATGTTGCCCCTACCTTTCCTGCTAATGGGCGCAGCAATGCTGACCACAGGTATAATCAGCAATTCCTAGAGAAATTGTGCTAGGAACAGTCAAATAGAAAAAGGGTCTGAAAGAAAGCAGGGGAGTTAGCCTACAGTAGGTGCAAATCATTTACTACAGGGCTATCAGTGAGGAAAAAGAGAACCTTTTTAACCATGATGTAAGGAAATCTGTCTTTGATCACTGGGATCGATAAATATAAGAAAGCACTGTATTATATCTGCAGGTAAACTTTTGGTTTAGCTTTTGTGAGGTCTTTTAAATGTTCATCTAACTTTTCTTTGATAATCAAACACTGAAGGTGCAAGCACAGTTTTTCACCAGGCACGTCAAGCTTCCCTTGTGCTGTTAGGAAGCATTTCTTATAAACAATTTTTAATTAGAGGAAGTTCAGTAATTAATTTAGTCAGAGCTACCTAGGTTGTTTCAATGTCCTTAGAGGGACCATGAGATCATTAATTTTCTGTGACTTTCTTCTGCATATTTACTCTGGAAGGAAAACAACAGACTTCAAAGGGAAAGCAAATTATCTTCTTTCTCTGTTCATTGTGAAGAAAGTACAAACATATGGCTTAAACTGTAATCTTTTCTTGCTACATTTTGATATTAAAATCACATTCTTTTAGCTGTGTGAAAGTTGTGATGCCAAGGAATAAATTTAATGGGAGGGTTGTGGAGATTCAGTTGCAGTAGTTCTGTGAGAACAGAATAGACTACTATCTACCCTCAACTGCATTTGGATAGTTAGTGCTGCTTCCTATAAGAAAATGGACTAAATGTTCTAGCCAGTCTCATTTTTGTGTGATTCTGTATGTTCTAGTCATTATATTGCACAGTGCACAAAAATGTACAAGGAAGGAGATAAATTTTTATGGACAAGTTACAAGGAGTCAAAAAAAAAAAAAATTATCCTAACACGCATTTCATTAGAATAATTGTATGCTCTGTTTGCAATTGTAGACCCAATGGAAGAAGTAATTCATGTTCTCTGGCTGATTTTGGCTATCATTCAGAAGAGATAAGTCTCAATATTTTGGGGGTATGGAGGGAGCATGTTACACTGGTTTTGGTTTAATGTAATATGAGGAACTGTGTATATTTACAGCTTTTAGAAGATCAAATTATATTTAAAGCTTTCAAACCACCAAATTCTTCTTTTTGATGATACGATTTTTGTATCCTTGGTACTTAGATGTCAATATTTTTGTTCTGTCATGAATTTGCATGTGTATGATAAGATCTGATGGGAGATTCTGTTCCCATAAAAAGCAGAGATCGTGGAACCTGATTGGGTTTTGAAGGACCGAAATAACACAAATTTTTAAGTACTGCACTGTTCTGTATTCATGCTTCTTAATGTTTTCTTGGTCTCCAACAAGGACTGTTGAAACAGTTTATTCACTTGGGTTTTAGGGTACCTTTCCTATGAAAAGACAGTCTGAGAGAGCTGGGGTTGTTCAACCTGGAGAAGAGAAAGTTCCATGAAGACCTTGGAGCACCTTTCCAATGACTAAAGAATGCTGAAGGGTGACTTCTTGCAAGAGCAAGTAGTGGCAGGACAAGGGGGAATGTCTTTAAAGTGAAAAAGAGGAGCCTTAGATTAGATACTAGGAAAAAACTCTTCCCTGTGAGGGTGGTGAGACACTGGCACAGGTTTCCCAGAGAAGCTGTGGCTGCTCCATACCTGGCAGTGTTCAAGGCTAGGTTGGGCAGGGCTTTGAGCAACCTGGTCAAGTGGAAGGTGTTCCTAGAGCGAGCTTGGAACTAGGTGAGCTGTAAGGTGCCTTACAACCTAAATCATTCTATGATTCCATGATTATTTTTTATTTTGGTTACTGTTAAAACCTATTAGCCTTCATCAAATGGTGATAACGTTATTTCTGAGAGTTAGAGCTTATACGCTTTTCTGGAGGACATGTCTGTTGCCTTATAACTACAGTGGAGCTATATCACAGCTGAGTTTTCTAGGGGTGATTATGGCCAGATTCATCTCACAAACATGAAGAAATGTGACTGGCCTTATGCCGATTCTGTATGAAGGTCTTTTAGGGCTGAGTTTAATTCAAACTTATGTTGTACATACAGTTGTTTTTTGAGGAATACAATTTTTCTCCTTCATCATTGGATGATGAAACTTAATAATATGAGTTTTCAGATGCCAATTTATTGCTTTCATTTCCAAATCTTCTATGTGCTGCAGGTGCTTTTAATGAATTATTCATTAGATACTTCTATCAGTTGTATATACAAAAAGATACCAAAATCTGTGTCCTGTGAAGACACAGATGGATAGTTGCTGAGTGACTATTTAACATGCTAGTAAGATCTAAATATACATCAGTAGTAAAACTGATGTCTGCCTTCTGTTGTATTTATTTTTCCTAGTGATCATTTGTAGTCTTAGAAAATTATCTTCTACATGTATCTTCTAACGTTCCCGCTCTCAAAATTATTTATTTATTATATATTATTTGCCAAATTCTGTTATGATAAATTGAGAAAAATATATAGGACTCTCTTAGAATTACACATAATACTCAATCTGAGCCATAAGTAAAAAGTATTTTTTTCTTTATTTTAAATGTTATTCATTAACAATAAGCAAACATCTGATCCTATTCCTAATGATTTGATCATAATTCCTTTTACAAGTAAGACTGAACTAAAGCAATTTATTTATAGAGTGTTCACAAATGTCAATGCCTTGAACAGCAATTGTTAGTAATTCCAGATAGACTTAGAAAAATATCCTCAGAAGTTCCTCAGATCCTTAAAAATAACCCCATCGCCCTGAAAAAAAACCTCACAGCTTTTTATGAACTGTTATTTCTACAAGGCTCTTTCTATTCTAGAAGCATGTCAACACTTAAAATACAGTTACTTACTTCTGACAAAGTCCCTGATATTGTCAAGTGGAAAATATGGTGGCCAGGAGTTGTTCCACTGGAAGTACAGTCTTGAAAGAAACCCTTGATATAGATTTCATCCTTAATAAAAGTTTATTGCCCATGAAAATGCTTTACGCAAAATAATCCTCTCAACAAATATATGTGTCCATTCTGCAAGCTCCCCCCAGTCATTAGCATGCTGGACTTTAGCATCTTTTCCATATCTATCAGATAAACTAATTTTAAGTAAGAATGTTCTGCCTAAGTATTCTTACAACCTCAAATGGTACTTGCTGAATGCACTTTTCATATTATATGAAATTATTTCCCTGCTTTTTTTAGAATATAAATAGCTGAGAAGGGAATAATTTTGCCCTGTTTATACTGGGTTTAGACCCCAAGCAATGAGATGCTGACAGATTTTAAGGAACGCCTGTACCGCTTAAATACTTTGTGACTTCTTTAGAAGTATAGAGGACCTCAAAGAATGAAGCTCTGAAATTTTTTTCTAATGTTAATGGATAATTTTCATTATGAATCAGTAAGAAATTACAGATAAGTTCTAAAATTTCAGATCCATTTTCCCCTCCTTTGTGTCAACTTTGCAAAGAGTTATATTGAATTACTGAGCTTCAAAAGCCAATAGTACTAAATTACACAGTGGTAATTTAAGTATGTAGCTTTCAGGCAGCATACATGCATATTTTGCTATGACAAGTTGCAAAAGGTGCTGTTCTGGGACAGCATGGCTGTATTTCTGCTATCTAGACATTCAATTGAACTCCTACAGCTGTTTTGTCACTAAACAATGAATGAAGTAATGAGGAGCCCTCCTGCTTGTTGGCCTAGTAGGAGCAGAGAGACTCAAATATGTTTAACAGTACAGAATAATGGAGCTAATCAGGTGCTTTCTTAGTTACTGGCAAGGGAGAGCTCCATATTGGCAAAATCAAAATCAAGCATCAGGCAAACAGTCATTGCATTCCCTTGTTCACAATGAAAGAAATTGTCAAGTAATAACAGCATTAGCAGCAGTTCTGTTAGAAAGCCTCATCACCATTATATACAGCCAGATTATAATGACTTGACTATTATAAAAGAGATCTTAGGAGAGAAAGGCATCGGGTGACCGTGCCCTGTGTTTGAAGAAGGAATCCCAATTCTCTCATTCTCCCTAAGGCAACTATAGAGCTCATGGCAACCAGGCTTTTGCAGTCACTGTTATGAACTTGGATGTGCCCAGTAGTTTTGAACAACATTCACTCTCTCCATCTGACTTTGGTGCTAGATGGCCATTACAAATATTCCAGACCTCAGAGGAGCTCAACTGGAGAGGTATCCCTGCAATATCACAAATCCACATGTTGCAAGGGCCAGTGATTACTTTTAGACTGAATCGGCAACTAATTTATGTGCTTGTGGTGATAGTCCAGGGCACGCGCAATATTCCTCTTTGCTTTTCTACTTGATTGCAAAAAAGAATAAAAAGGGACTGTACTTTTCTCTGCTTTTTCCCAGAAACAAACTGATTCATGGTGGTATTCCTCCTACCTAATTCCTCCTACAGGTCTATAATCCAAATTGGAGAAGCAATATTTTTCTCATCGTATTTTAATAGTGCAAAACACATCCATTACGTATCCCTCTGGTCTTCCTGGAAATGAAGCAGACATTAATTCAGAAAGACTAATTGAAACATTACCTCTGGCACCATTACAGATACTTCAGCCGTTTATTGATTTGAGTTTGGCATTGACACCTAGCTTTCCTTGCAGATGATGATGTAGAGCCTGGTGAGAGAATAAGATATTGTTACTTCAAGAACAAGAAGTTACTGAGGTGTGTGCACATATGACACATATGCTCTTAAATTTTCCCACATAAACGAGATCTATCAGAGTTGTGATCATTCAAAGAGGTTGGTCAGAATGTTTGTCAGTAGAAAATTCCATTTCATTCAAACTGAATAACTCATGGCATGGAGCTGTGTCTATTTTGACAGGCTTTCTCACTGAAAGTTTTATGTGGCCCTATACAACCCAGCTTTGAACATTTCCAGGGATGGGGGCATCCAGTGGTCTAATCCACTGCTCGAGGAGAAGATAAAATGAAAAACAAACCTCTCTGGGCAGAAACAAGATGCTTGCAAAATTACAGTTTGTTGAAAGTCTTTTCAGGTTTAACATTTTCTCCACGGTAGACTGAAAAAAATAATTTAAAACTTTGGAAAAATGTGTTTCTGGTCCATGTTAACCATCTCTGTCACTCATATAGCTGTTGAATACAATTTTCCTGCAGTTCGTTGTTAATTGTTAGTTTTTTAATGTGAAAGTAAGGATTAGTACAGGTGATTTTATGTCAATCATTCAGAAAGAAAAAAAAACTCAGGAAGAAGAGAGGAGGAGAAATAAGACATTTATCTAAAGGAAAAGAAGTAGAAAATCTGCATAAGACTGAGGTAGATACTGCACCAGAACTAAAGGCTAATGCAGTCTAATTTAAGATCTAACAGTGAAGAAAAACAGAAAACCTCTAGAAGTGTTTGGAAGTTAATGATGCAACATTGTAGTAAAGCCTAAATTTAATTCTCAGTTCTTATTGCAAAACCACATTAAAACTAAAGTACTAAACTCATGCTGCTTGGTGCATTACTGTTCCTGAGTGTTTTTTCTGGTTTTTTTTCACTGCCAAGGAATGACAAGATGTTGGGTTTTTTCCAGTTCATATTGCTAACTGAAATTTTTCTTAGAACAAATGACAGAATTTTGAGTGACTGAAAATATGAAGTAACTGTAGAAACTTCACTGCAAACAGTGAGGAAACTTGATTATAGAAAAATGTGTCAAATTATTTGTTATAACTCCCTGAAAGCATATATAAAAGAAAAAAAAAATAGAAGAAAATAAAACCAAAAAAACACCCAAGCAATCCGCATTTGCTCAAGCTCCTGCTTTTTGCAGCATTCTCTTTAATTTTTAAGAGTATTATTTTTATGGAGTCCATTTAATTGCTGTAATTTTGTGCAGCAATGTTTTCTTTCCTTTGACCCATCTAATTTAGAGTTTCACTTAGGGCAGTTAGAAAAAACAAAGATTCATGATTACTCATCTGTAAAAGCAGCTAATTTTATAATTTACGCCACAAAATCCAGATCAGAAAATACCTTAAGGATAGGATCTGTGGTGTCCTCATGGGATGAGACACTTTCACGTAGGTCTTTCTCCCTTTATGAAAGGATTGCGCACGGAAAATTTCTAAAGTGGATTAAGACAAAGCTTTATTGCACTTCAACTGATTTGAGTAGCAATAATATATTTATACCACCTATCTCTCAAGATATCCTAAAATGCAGCAAGTTTACTGTTCTCTCTCAGGTATTTCATTACACTTTCTTTAGTAAAGTAGTGTCTCAAGGCAATATCACCAACTGAAACCAGAAAAAGGAACAATAAACCTGTCTTGTACCTTCTAGGGAACCAGATGTGAAATATGAAAATAAGTACAAAAAAATACAAAACATACCTGAGAAAACTGAAGAGAACAAAACATACAATGATTGATTAGATTATTTGCGTAATTATTTATAATTAATCACTCATTAAAAGTTATTACATAATTACATGTGGCCTACAGCCACACCACCCTGAAAACACGTAATCTCATCTGATCTCGGAAGCTAAGCATGGCTGGGCTCGGTTAGTACTTGGATGGGAGACCGCCTGGGAATCCCGGGTGCTGTAGGTTTAGTAAGAAGTGCCTTTGGCTCCTGGCCAGGGCTCAGCATGAGTGAACGGATACCTTCACTCATGGGGGTGACGGGGCTCATGCTGCTCCTGAGCAGGGGCCAGGCAAAGGCCCCAGCGAGCTTGGGTTCCCAGCAGGACCCTGAGCCCCACCGCTGGTCTCTTCCCAGCACAGCCTGGCTCTGTGTCCCGCTCTCACTGCACAGCCAGGATACTCTAGGTGACAAAGGTCGGGCTGTGAGTGTAAGGGAATGTCTCCTTCACAGGTTGACCATCCGAGGAGGGGAAAAAAGATGTGTAATTGCTCTGCACTTCTATTATATACCTCTCAAAGTATAGAGGTGGTGATCACACTAGGAATGCAAGACAGATCATTTTCATGATTCTGTTGTATTACAAGTCATTACCATGAAGTACAATGAAACAAGAACTTTAGCCCAAGGTCCCCAGCTGATAAACTCTAACACAGCAAATACCAGCTGTAAGTAAAGTATGACATGCTGAAACTGTGAGATCAAGAGCAACAACTTTGAAAGCCAATAAATCAGCATTGTGATGAGTGACTATTAATCCAAAACAATGAATGCTTATCACAAATACAGTTAGACACACTCTGGCCAGATCTGTCATTATCTCAACCCTCCATCCCCCACGTTGGGCACCAAAAAGAACTGTCGTGGTTTAAACCCAGCTGGCAATTCAGCCACACAGTTGCTCGCTCACTCCCTCACCTTCCTCCTCCCCACTCCCAGAGGGATGGGAAGGAGAATAGAAAGAATGCAACTCCCATGGGTTGAGATAAGAACAGTCCAGTAACTAAGGTATAACACAAATCCCTACTGCTACCACCAATAATAATAATGATAAGGGGAATAACAAGGGAAGAGAATACAACTGCCCACCACCTGCCGACCAATATCCAGCCCAACTCGAGCAGTGATCTAACCCTTCTGCGTAACTGCCCTCAGTTTATGTAGTGGCCATGACATGCTGTGGTATGGAATACCTCTTTGGTCAGTTTGGGTCAGGGGTCCTGTCTCTGGTTCCTCCCAGCTTCCCCTCCTCCCTGGCAGAGCATGAGACTCAGAAAGTCCTTGGTCAGACTAAACATTACTGAGCAGCAACTAAAACCATTGGTGTTACCAGACCGGTTCCCAGGCTGAAAGTCAAAAACACAGCACTTCAGCAGCTACTAAGGAGAAAAACGACTGCTACTGCTGAACCCAGGACAATATAATAACCTCTTACTGTATAGATATCTCATACTTTCATTTTGTGAAGGACAAAGTAAGGACAAACATATCATAGCCAGGCATGATACAATTTGCTTAGTGCCATATTCATTGCTGCTGTGAAAAATCTCAGCTGAAACAACTGTGCTTATACAGCCATTGAGTTTGTGCTATGCATTAACGTTGATATGAGAATTATTTAAGTTATGTAAGTGAGTGGGCTGCAGCCACACAGGTGTAAAAACTCAATATTTCTTTCTTTCCACTTTCAGCAAAAAGTTAATTATGGCTAAACTACTATCACCAAAAAGATTCCTATATCATGTTTACAAGGATCCAGATCTCCCTGCGTTCTGAGAGTGGTCTGCGCCCAAACTGTTCCTTGCTCACTTTAAGAGCAATATTGTTGTCTACAGCTTCACCGTACACTTCTTGCCACTGAAAGAAATCCCTTGTAAACATGATATATGAAATCTTTTTGGTGATAGTAGTTTAGCCATAATTGCCTTTTAAAGTCTTCTAACAATCATAATACCACAGAGAAAATATCATTTTCTTATCCATTAGAATAAAAAGTACGAGTTGGTATTCATCAGCTACTTAGTAATTTCAGGACTTGGAAGTCCTGTTGACTTACAGGCCGAATTGAGTATTAAAAAAAGCTAAGAATGATTATCTTATTTTTCCATCTTGATTATTTATGCTATAAAACCTTTATTTAATACATGATACAAGAGTTTTATTTTCAGTTTAAAAAATATTAACCTTCAACATGCCCATTCCATTTTAAGTTCTTGAGGGCCTTTGCACTTAGAGTTGAAATAAATACATTTTAACCAGTGGTTTTCTTTCCTTTTTGGATGCAATCTGTATTATGAAATTGATACACTGATATGAGGAGGTACTTAAATGAGAAGTCTCATACAAGTATACTTTTTCTCCAGATTGCTTCTGACGGTATGATTGGCCTATAAATCTGATACTCTGCGTCATTATTTAGGAAGGATGTGGATCTGCTTGAGGAAGTCCAGAGGAGGGCTATGAAAATGATCATAGGGGAAGACCTCTCCTATGCAGACAGGCTGAGAGAGCTGGGCTTATTCAGCCAAAGACACAAAAATCTTGGTTATCTTGAATGAAGGGTTTGCTATTGCTCAAAACAAGAGAAGTGTCATCTTCTTAAGGAGACAAGAACATTGTAGCATGTAAAACTTTTTTAACATAAAAATTGATTAGTTGTGAGCTTCCAAACTGAAAAAAATAAACTCTCCCCCAAAAGCAGTATCAGCAATACTTAGCATAAGAACAAAAACAAGCATTTGATGCTCAGAATCAGGCTTAAAAAGCATGAGACTGCATTGTAAAATGGAGTCCTTGGACTTGTTTAGTGTATTGGTTTTGATATTCTACACCAGCCACAGATATGTGGGTTGTACTCAGAGCAAGGATAGTGAGAAGATTTCAATCTGCCACAGAAACAGGAAACATTACATAACAGAAACTTTGATGGCTTTGGAAACTTGGAAAACTTCAGATTTTTCTTTTGGCTTGAGCCTGGTATGGAACATGCCATCTGGAAGGCTATTCCTGACTATATTACCATTATGTTACCAATTAATAATGGTAATGGGGTTTGTGTTTACACAGCGAAGACTCACTTAATAACACCTTTCGAAGACCTGGTCTTTAAAACATAAATCAGGTATCATCAGACTTACAGTAAAATCCCTGAGATGGCAAAATATCAGTACTTCCTAAATCAGTCAGTTCAGGGAGAATATATATTTGATACAGGGAAATGGAAAAAAAAAAAAAAAAAGAAGAAAGAGAGAAAAAATAGTTAATCAAAATGGTGATTTATTTCATTTGTATGATGTTTGGCAAAATGTTAATTCACTCTCTTAAATAAACAGGAAGCAAAAGCCAACTGCCTCAAACCACAAATTAGACAAAGCAGTCATAGACCGGCCATTCTTGATTACTCTTGATAATAGGCTTTTTTCTGTGGAGTCCATTTCACCTACTGTGCAAAGTGCAGCTCCTTACTCTCAGATTAATGTATTTAATAAAACTTAATGAAACATTTGTAAACTTAATGAAGCACTCTGGAAATGGAAACAAAGGCAAGCCAATGTCCTCCTAAATGGAAACTGGGCCATCCTACTAGTACCATTGGAATATCTGAAATTATGCTAAGCTTTTAATGTGCTCTTTGGGGTTAATAGGGTAGACCAGAGTATCACTGAAAAACCTGGTACAGTAAATACTTTTTTTTTTTTTTTTAATTTGCATCTCTGAAAGCTGCAGTCAGATATGGGCATTTACACTTCATTCTGTATACTTAGTGATTTTCTAGACAAGTAGAAAGTGTAACTGCAGTAAGGTATTACCAATGGTAGTAATGGATCACAGTCTTTGTAATGAGTTTGCAAAGTCTTAGCACTAAGCTTCATAAGGCTTTCTCTGCCTGAACTTTTCTTGATTTCCTGGCAGTAGCTTTGATTTTACTCAGCTCAGCTGTTACAATTATCTTTTTTTTTTCATAGCAACTAGACGGCTATGCTAATTTATTTTTCTCTTGACTATCTTTCTATGGTACAACCAGAGTTTTTATATAAATAGTATTGCGATGTAGTTACTTTGTGTAGCAGAGGACAAGTTGAACATGATGACATAGCAGGGAGGACTACAGACTACGACAGCAGAAGTGTTGAGATATGTGGCACAGGCTGCAGTGTAGAGGAGACCAGCACAGGATGAGAGATAGGGCACAGGCTTGGCCCTGGACAATTCACTTATATTCAGTTAAAAAAACAAAGGCCTGGAGTTGTACAGAATTAGTTTAAAGGTAACAGAGAGAACAAATCCCAAATATCTAACCTATGCAAAATGCACCACATGCTGTGAAATCGCATACTGTAGGAACTTTTACACCAGTGAGCAAGGTGTATAAGCTTACTAGAAAACATGTGAAAATACAAAGCATGTCGCTGGCAACTGGGAGTAGAAAATGTCCTATTCCTCCCAGCAAAGGAATTGAGATGCTGATACCTTGCTGTACCTTCCTCCACATGCATCTGCCTGAAGCCAAATAGTAAGCTTACTGATTATCATTATACATTGCTATTACAATTATCTTCTGTGTAGTAGTATTCTGCTCTTTGGTTTTATTCTAAAAATTTAATCTGAACAAATATTAATTCTCTAATTATTCTGTTAAGGTTTCAAAAATACCCATAAACTCTAGGCTTTGCATATAATGTGTGCTCTATTGTTGTCTATAACAAGGTTTTGAATATTAACAGGAGCAACTCATAATTGTTATGGTCTGTTTTCCTTTGCCTTTCCTTACGAAGATGTCTGAGCAATGGGGTACTTCTTTGTCGGAAGAAGTAATTTCTTTTCTGGCAAGATATTTTTCTGGTGGGAAGAGAAAGAAGATAAATTTCTGCCTTTGTGTATGTGTTTGTGTGTGTGTCTGTCCTGGGTTCAGCAGTAGCAGCCATTTTTCTTCTTCTTAGTAGCTGGTGCAGTGCTGTGTTTCTGATTTTCGGTCTGGGAACAGTGCTGATAATACAGATGTTTTTAGCTACTGCTTAGAATGTTTACACTGACCAAGGACTTTCTCAGCCTCATGCTCTGCCAGGGAGGAGGAGAAGCCAGGAGGAAGCAGAGACAGGACACCTGACCCAAACTAACCAAAGAGGTATTCCATACCACAGCATGTCATGTCCAGGATGTAAAATTGGGAGTTACCCAGAAGGGCTAGCTCTCTGCTTGGTCTGCGGGTGGTGAGCGGTTGTATTCTCTTCCCTTGTTGTTTCCCTTATCATTATTATTATTGGTGGTAGCAGCAGTGGTTTGTGTTATACCTTAGTTACTGGATTGTTCTTATCTCAGCCCGTGTGAGTTACATTCTTTTGATTCTCTTCCCCATCCCTCTGGGAGTGGGGAGGGGGGGAGGACATGTGGTAAGGGGGCGTGGGGAGCAGCAAACAAGCAGGCTACATGGTTTTCTAATTTACGACTAAGTTTAAACCATGACAGTGTCTTTTTAACATCAAGGTCTTCTAAATATATGCATAAAAATGGAGTACTTATTCTTCAGAAGACAGATTTAAATGATGTGGCTTAGAGCATGAAATAGTAAGGTTTTCTACCATATTTGGTTCCTTGGGAAGACTTCCCTGGCCCAGATCAGTCTATGTAAAAGTTCTCTTATGCATTTAATTGAGCCAAAGAAAGTTTTTATGAAGTTACAGGATTTGTATCATAAGGTTTTGAATGTTAATGCAACAGGGTGTCTGCAAAAGCAGAAAAAGTACAAAAATTCCTTCCGATTATAAGGTTGAATATTTGCCCTCTTTCTAGGGACGGGTGGGAGGGAGATCACCCATCAGTATCAGAGATTTTAGCTCCATATCTTCATCCAAGCTTAAAATATCAGATACTGTCAAATTTGTAACTGTTTTGATCACGGTTGTACACACTTCTGTTGACTTTCTGCAGTCCAAGATTGAAACCAACACTTTACATTCGCAGTTCTTTCAACCCAGTCCAGTTATGCAAGCCCCTAATTATCCTGGTGGTCCTGCACTCGGCCATCTTCAAGTATTCAATGTCCCTTTTTATCTGAGAAGAATTGGACACAGTATTCCAGTCCTAACACGTTAGTAGTCCCTGCTTCTTCTCCCTACTGGCATCTACCTGTTGAGCAGGAGCTGTTGGCCCAATTGTTTCTTCCAGCAGAAAAGGAAGTAATTAATTTCTCTCCACCTTCCTTTGCTGGGACCCCATGTCTCTTCTCTGTCTTTTTTTTTTTTTTTTTTGTATTAAGGGAGAGCTGCTATCTGAGTGCCATGGATGCCGAGCTTTGAAAATGTCTTGTCCTAAGAATCACTGCCCTTCCCCTGTCTAAGCCTTGCTTTTGGCCATTCTATTCTGCACCCTGAGCCTCAGCTCTTGTCCTTTCAGCATCACTGCTAGCATTGTTGATTTCTTGCTTAACTTTCTATGGAACAAAATCCACTGACCTCTTCCTGCATCCCTTCATCTGACAACTTGATGATAAAAGACACATGTCCTACAGACAAAGTCCACCCCATCTCAGCTACTGGGGGAGCATCAGAAACTTGCTTTAGCCCATAAGTGGAATGACTAACCACATCCCCTCAGCTCTGGCTGGGTTGATGACTCTGATATAGTAAGAACAACCCAGTTCTTACTGTATCAGGAACAGTATCCTGTGTTGTGTCACCATCATCTCAAATGATCACCAGTTTTCCTACCAGAGCACCAGCATAGACCTCACTATCTCAAAGCAGCTCAAGCAGCATCCCTGTCCTGCCACCCCAGGCTGGCATGCAAACTGCTATGTCTCTGTTGACAGCTCCTGTGTATAGCATTCCAAGTCACTATAACCACGACACTGTGCCAGTTAAATATCAGTTAGCAGCCAGGAACAGGTGCTTTGCCCCACTTAAAGTGGACCCTTTCTCGCAACACCTTCCAAATGAAGTTCAACTACCTGGTGAGTGCAGTCCTAGCAAGTTGAAGCTGGCCACAGACTCCTTCCACTATATCTGACTGATTGTCTATGAAGCCTTGCATGGTCATGTAAAGTCATATAATGCGGCTTTACATCATGAATGATTATTTTTTTTAAGGAGAGAGATCTCATTCTTACACCAGCAATGAATTTCTTAAGCTGAAGGGACTTCATTAATAGTGTTCTGCCTGTTTAGTTGCCTCTTGCCTGCTAGCACAGCTATTGGAGAAGCAGATATCCAACACTTGATAATTGTATGAGCATTTTCAGGTTCAAATTCTGGAGTAACTTCTAAAATTGTTTGAGCAGAAAGATTTTTCATCACAGTGAATATACAGTATGTTCCTGAGTAAGATCAAGTGGGACTGTAGCATTATAGCTTGCACATGTGGACATTCCATCCCACATTGTAGAAAATACAAACCTCATTTGTATTTGCCTAGGCAAGGTACAAAAAGTGCTTATTCACAATTTTATCCAGGTCTAACAGGCTCATTTCATGTCATCAGATTTGTCGCCATGCCTTCAGTTTTGGCCATGCATCACTTGAAGAGTGCCTAGTTCAGACTAATGATTTATGAGTCAAAACCCTGAGTTTAAATAGATTTAGGGAACTTACCAGAGGAAACTCAGTTATAAATCCAAATATCATATTTCATAAGAAGATTTTGCTTTTTTCTTCTGATGTTTTAGAAATATTTCTTTAAGGCCTGATTCTGCAGTAGTCTGCACACTAAGCTACATTACACCTTGCTGAATTTTAGTGCATTGCCTAAGGAAGATTCATGCATGATTATGCAGTGGTAAATGTGACTTACTGATGCTTTTTTTTTTTTTTTAATATCACTGGCTTTTTTTTTTTTTTTAATTAATTTTTCCCCTAGTGACTTACTTATATTGCAGATTTTCCTAGGGAACAACCGTTGGCTCAACAGTACTGGTGATAATAGCCTTAGGATTTTTCCCATTTTTGTTCATGGCTGGATTATTCACTCTATCAAACTTTATACATCTAATCTAGGCAAGGAGCCTGGGATCTTTGGAGAGCTGATGGACAGTTGCAGGTTATTAAGATGTCTCAATTTTCCTTTAGAGCTTTATTACAGATAGAAACCTATGCTTCTATCTTACAACCCCTAATTTTAGATGCCTTAAATTTTACTAGATGAATGCTTCCATGTAAGTATGGATGGCTTCAGTGATCTGAAATATGTTACCTTATATCAGTGTGCTTACAAAGCAACTTCAGATTTTCATGAATTGCTTGTTCCTGGAGTGCTTAAGCAGAAACAACATCTATTAACCTTAAAGTCAAATGTCTGGACTTGCAGGGGGATTGCTGCTCACTGTATCTGGCCTCTTCATATAATATTTTTTCCTGACTTTATTAAAGACACTAAAATTTGCACCTTAAAGAAAAAAAATACTAGGAAATTTCAGTGAATAAATATGTGAGTGTCTCTGTGTGTGCATCATCCAGTTACTTTAATAAATAATCACATAGAAATATTTGTATATCCGAACTGAAGTGATAGGATTGTTATAATTTATTCTAAAAAGAGAATATGACAGGGATTACATTGATTTTTCTCATAAGGAAAAAAATTGTCATCAATATATTCCATTTAACCTAAGATGACTTTCAAATAACACTGATATTTTCAATTTAAGTCAGTTGCACATGTTCTTTTTGCTCTCTTAAACTGCTGAAGCTCAGAAATAATGCATGAAAATAAATGCCTTGTAGCTTTCCATGTTCATAACTAAATTCATAACTAAATTGGCTAGAGACTTTAATGTTTTCAATTTTTCTAGATAAAAATTTTAACTAAGAATTTCCATTTCCTATTTTGTGTTTACAAGTCAGCATTTTAAAACGCTTAGCAGCTCAGTTCTTTTCTTAACTTTTAGATGAAAATTTTCAAAACATAGCTGTGATGCTATCTGATGTCCTGCTGTGTTGTGGTTTAAGCCTAGCCAGTAACTCAGAACCACACAGCCTCTAGCTCCCTCCCACCCCCTCCTTTCTTCCCCCCCAAAATCCAGGAAATGCTGTTAGACAAGAACTCTTATATATAATGCTATCCAACTAGTCCCCTCAAGAAATACTGATTTTGGAAATTAAATCTTAAGCATTGGATAGCAATAGAGAAAATCATAGAATGTCAGTGAAACAAAACAAGTTTAAAACAAAAATCATTCTCAGATCACTGATACACTATAGAATTATTGTCTAATCTATGGCCTGGTCTTTAAGAACACACTTATATGCCCCAAAGCATCTTGCGTTTTTACTGAATGATGTGTTAAATTTGTTACACTGTTAGAATAGAATATGAACTTTCAGCTTCTGCAAATAGAACTGGTTGAATTAATTTTATTCATTGCGCAAGATGTATACATCATATATCACCTATCATCTCCTTTTGAAAATAATCTTTATATTTTATTAGATTGGGAGGTGATTATTTAACAGTGAGCAATGGCTTAGTTTTAAAATTTATAATTATATGCAAGATATATCATTACTGCAAATAATTTGGGAATCTGACTCACATAATTTTCTCACAAGTTACAATAACTTAATGTTGTACGCAAAGGAGCTATATGCTAATATATAAGTGATATATGGAATAACTGAAGTGGATTTGGGGGAGCTCAATAAAAAGAACACAAAAGAAGATCTACACATTAATAATATTAATTATCTTCTGCTGTTCTTTTATACACAGTTAGTGTTTAAATTTTCTTCCCTGCTGAGGGAGAGTGAAAGATGTAAGATGACATTTTCTGTGTTCAAAACTAATTATGGGCAATTTTCTTGTGTCATGTTCATGATAAGCAATTGTACCTAATATTTGTATTTCTGGACTTCCTTTGCATTTACCGCTATTGTATACAAGTGCTCTGAGAGTGAGGTATGCAGCTGTGATGAGATCCCAAAGGGACTTCAAAGATTCTTTGTTCTACCCTTTTCCCGGCAGAAGAATAATAGTTTGATATGCACATGCCTAGCTTTGTTTTAATCCTTCTCTTTCCCCTTTTATGTCAGCTGAGAAATGGCAAAAAGCCTTTTTTTCAAAAAAAGAAAGCTCTTATAATGTTTTTGAAAGGTGGTCACACTCTGGCTTAGGCCCACTGAGAGGAGTATGGTTTTCAGAGCAAAACCATATCTGACTGCTAGGTGGTTCTACACTCCATGCTGTATGTTGAAGAGGAGGTTGTAAGTAGACATACGATAACTCGTGCAGCTGTGTCCAGAGACCAGACAACTCCGCATCAGCTATTATTACTAGCATTGTCATTTAGCTGTGTTTCTTTTTTGTACATGCATGTTTTAGACTAAAGTGTGCCGTAAAATAGAGAGGAATACCTAAGCGTGTTGACAAGTGGCACTGATAGCTTTAGCTCCATATTACCATCTAAGAAATAATCCATAGGGAAGGAAAAACTTGCACCATTTCAGTGAGGTAAAATTGTTCTCTTAGTCATAATTCACACCGTAATCATATTGCTTTGGTGAGGAAAGAAAGAAATTATAACTCTTGCTCCTCCATATGTACCCACTCCCAAAGCAGCGTCATCTGCAGCATGGCCACTCTGCCAAGCTTGTGAACCTAGAATGTCAGAAAGACATACACTTCTCTGTCCTGTGGATAAATTAACATTATGTACACCATGCCCCAGGGTTATAGGTTGCTTCACAAGTGATATCTGTATGCAGAAGAATGTTAGATTACTATGCTACATCTAGAATAGATTTATTGCTTAGAATATGAAGCTGAGTGAGTAGAACCAAAGTCAGTTATGCATCTCTATAAACTGTGCTGTATGTCTCAAGCAGCTGTGTATCACAGTAATAACTGTACTAGCTGCGGTGTCAAGCTCTCCCAGGTCACCGATACTCATGAAAAAAGAGCCATAGCATTTCTTGTTACCAAATTCCTACCATACCCAAAGTGATCTTGGTCTCTTGTTTGAAATACAACGGAGTATAGGGGTTCTCTTCCACTTGCTAGAAGCCTAGTAAAATGAATCCTGGTTCCTTCCTTCTCTCCATTTTTTCCTGGCTTCCTGCTTGCACTCTGGCTGTGTTGGCAGAAGGCTCTGTTGCACCATCTAGAGCATGCTCTCATTCATGATGTTGGCTGTGCTAGCACAAGGTATAGTTAGTTAAGAATCTGTCATCTCCCTGTTAAAGAAACAATAGCTGCTGGATTTTAAAAGTCTAATCCTTCACCATATCACATTTGGCTGTTTGGTTTTGCAGCTCTACTGCTAGGCAGGACTCAAATTTTAGGTATAGCTCAGTAAAGTACTGATGTTGGTGTAGACCACTTTTCTTCTTTGCTGTTATGCTATGTTCTGCTTTGTACCTGGAATATGTGCTGTATTTTCAAGCAAATGACCTTTTGATAGTTGTTGCACCCTCCTTCATGTCTCTGTCCTCCCTCCAGCTCAAGCTGCTGTGCTGCTTACTCAGCCTGGGAAAAACTGACTTCTCTTGACTTTTGCCTCTTTACTGATTCTGTGTCTGCTGAAAAGGCACTTTCACAACAAATGCAGTCAGCATATGCATACTTTTGGAAACAAAGGCTCTTCCTCCTAATATTTGTACAGGTATAAGTGTTCTGTGGCAAAGGAAGAAACATCCTGAAATGCAACTACACCTCCTTCCACCTTCAGCCAGTAGAATTTCAACACATTTTCTTTTTACCTCCATTGTTTCAGGAGGAAATGAGAGAAATGAAAGTTTATTCATCTCCATGATATTTTTAACGTGATTCTATTCAGCTTCTGTATTCTGAATTTTGTCACCCAGAGGTTTAGATCATGTGGCAAACCTAATTCTGGTTTCTAGGCATTGATAAAATAGCCTATCATGATTACAGTTTGTCCCGGCAATAGAACTAGACACTAGTTTGCCTCCCAGCCTCTAGATATGATCTGAATTGTATTTACTTGAAAAATAGTGTTATGAGAGTTTTGTATCAGATAACAACTGCTTTCACTTAAGCAGGAAAGTTATTCTGTTATACTTAATATCTACCTGGTTATTATAACTATAGCAACTAAAGTTTGTTATGAATTCTGTTTTAGATTATCATGGTACAGTTCTATATCTTACTATAACTTCCTTTTGATTTTTTTCAGTTTATAATGAGAGGTAATAATAGTATTAGTGAATGCAAAGGGAAATCCACAGCAAAAAACCCCAGAGTCAAGATCTGATGCACTGCATAAACTAAATATTATCTGCAATGGATGGAAATGAGTGTACATAGTTGTACCCACAGTTCTTTCTTACCATCATATCTTACTAGAAAATTTTCTTATAGATTAAATGCTTGACTCTTCTGACTTATCCAGACTTCTCTTTTCTTTACACACCCTGAAGTTCTTTTTGAGAACATGGATTTCAATTGGAGAAATATCAAAAGGGAAATGTTTGCTCTTGTTTGCAGGGTTTTTTTTGGTTTTTGTTTGTTTGTTTGTTTGTTTTTGTTTTTGTTTTTTGTAAATTTATTTATCTTTATTTAATTCAGTTCTGGCAAAATAGAAATGCTCACTATTCCAAGATTTCACAGATTCCAAAATCCAAAACTACTCCATAACTAGTAGGCTAAGAAAGTTGCATCATACTTTTAATTTGGCACAAAGACAATGACAGGGATTTTCCACTAATCCAGCCAAGTACACTTAATGTACTTGTAAGTAAAAAATATCTCACTGAAACCTCTTTTGTCTTCTTCTTAGTTGTACATTCTGTTGTCTACATATATGGGCATAGTAAAGAAATTTCCATTTTGGCAGAGAAAGATAGTAAAAGTAAATAAATAAGTAAATATATGAATTTATAAATAAATAAATAAAGTAATAAGAGGGGAAAGGAGGGAACCAAGCCAGAAATCAAATATAGTAATTGAGGAACTATTTTAGGAAGGAGCATGAAAGAGGGGGGAAACTCATCTCATTTGCCATGTCACATTAGTATTTTTCCCAAGTGAAAGGATAACATAAGCAAATGCTTTATTTATCATTGTCCAACATCTCTGCTGTAACTGTTTATTTTCTATGAACATAAAATGATTTTTTTTTTTGCTTTTTTTCCTTTTATAACACCATAGTCTTTGTTTATTTAAAAAGACTACACAAGATACTAAGTAGCAAAATCAAACTATCTAATTCTGCAATTTATTATAGTTGCCAAAGACATACCAAAATAAAGACTTGGAGGTGAAAACAGGAATAGTAAGAACCTTGACTGAGAAGGTCTTACCCATGCAAGAGCAAGCCAACTTGGACATAGAAGAGAGGCTGAGATAGGCACATTGTTCATCAGGAAAAGAAAGCTCTAAGTAGAAAACAAACACAAGCACATATAGAGGTTGAATGCAAGGGAAAAATGCTGATTTTAGTTCACGGGGGCTTCTTAGTATAGAAGGTAGAGAAATGATCTAAATGTGTAGTGGAGAAGTAGCAATCTTTATAAATATTTGGTGAAATCAGGAGGGACACAAATCACTGAAGAGGATTTTCCTTTGCAGTAGAATTTCTGAAGTCTTTCTGGCCTTGTATTTTATCTTGCTTACATGTATTTATGAAGCATTGCATTTGTTTGTGCTGTTATGATCTAGATAGAAATGAAGTGGGGAGTGCTCCTTAAATTCAGATTAGGTTGCAATTCAGAATTAAATTTAATGCAGCTAAATTGAAATCAATAACATTGAATTTAATTGAAAGTAATTGGAGTCTAGTTGAATTAAAACTGTATATGAATTACATATGAGGTCTTTTCTTTCTGTGCTCGCACATAAAATTGTAGTTTTCTATGTAGATCCTTCCCATTTTAAAAAAGCAAGTTGGCTTTTACATCAATGACGCAGAATCAGAATTAACATAAGGAGGTGCTACTAAAAGACTTTGTATCAATTTCCCTCATTTTATCCTCTGTTTACTAACAAGGCTTTCTGACAGCCCAGTTATTTATTCTATTCTCTTGCAAGAGATAACAAAACCTTCTTGAGAGTCCCAAGTTCTGCCATCTTAGATGTTGGGGCTTTTTTCTGCTGAAATGTGTAAAATACCAAAGAATTTACTTCTGATCCACAGTCATGCATATTTAATTTATTTCATTAATTGGTAATGACATTTTTATCTGCACTTTCAGCTTCATAAGTTATATTTCAATAGCTGTCATATATTTGTAAAAGTGTATATTTTTTAAAAACTGATAAATTTTCACTGAAAGCATATTATCTGAACCAACGAAAAAAATATTCTCATACTAAATAGTTGCCTTGTCAGGGAAATTTTTTTAATTAATTTGGATCTAATCAGCATAGATGGTATTTAAGTAAGTAGTTCAAAGCAGATAATTCTAGATAAATATTATAATGTGTGTGTTTGGGAGGAGGTAATGTATACATGTGCTTAATTCTTCCTATAAATATGCAAAGCAAAAGAGATTTGGCTGGAAAAGACGAATTCTTTTGTAATGTGAGCAACATCCTTTGCAAAGTTAGTCTGTCACCTGTCTCCTATTGATCTAATGCAACCTTGCATTACTGAATCTCACAAATCTAACCTCCTGTCCATTCTAGAACACTCAATATTACCACCCTGGGAGTCTGTATGTCATGTGAAGCACCTTGAAATGTCTTAGGCATGTCTTAGGAAAGTCTGAGATGTAGCTAGTAAAGCACTGCAGTCATCACTTCAGCTCAGCATAAACATTTAGGTCCACATCCTAAGAATAAAATATCCTATGGTTCTGACTTTTCTACAGTTTCTGTTAAAATGTTGAGTCACTGTCTTCCCTTTACCTACAGCTCCTGTGTTAAACACACACAAAAGTGTATTAAGGTTACTACTTTTGTGTAAGAAGAAAGAATCCCACGGCATTTCTTTTTAATAACTGTTCAGCTACAAAATTTTATTGGTATCCTTCTATGCTCCCTCTAGAGGATGTAATGCACAAAAGCATTGCCACGGAACATATAAAATTACAAATGAAATTTATTGTAAAAAGTAGAATGTCTTCTAGACTGGTGTCAGTATTTATTTCATTCATAAACCAAAACTGTAGGTATAACATATTCATTGTCAGCAAGTTCATGTGTGTAAATTGCCATCCAACAGTATTGACTGATATAAGACAGATATTGAAAAGACAATTTAAATTTACTTTTCCAAACATAAACTGTTCCACAAAAGCACTGTAAAAACTCCTTCAAGGTTTTGTGTTGTGCTTCACATGTATGGTTAACTACATAATTTGGTTGTGTCATAATCCACTGTGTTTGGCAATTTGGCATTGAAGGCCTGCAAAGCAGATTGAATTCTCACCACTTCACTGGTAGACAGTTTGAGTCTATGACGGAGCAAGCAAGAGAAGAGGTCTAAACGACGCTGACCAGGTGGAGAGAGTTTATTTACACGATCCCGTATCTCTAACAACTGCAAAAGTGCTGAGTCCTGTGATCCCTGAGTATAGGGGTAGTCCAGCTGCAAAATCAAGTCTCGAATTGCTTCCGGGTCAAAGTGCATGCTGTAGCCAAACACTTGGATGTTATTGATTTTCATGTAGCCCAGATTTCTTGAGGGATCAATAAATTCCAGGGGTTCATAGTAGATGCTCTCATTGCCATTTGGACCATTTGACTTTATTCGACTTCTCAAATAGATGTGTACAGTTTCAAAAAAAGTCTTCCACTTGTTTCCCAGAGTCAGCGTCCAGTTATAACACTGAAGGGGTAAGTCCAATTTAGTCCGCTCCCAGTCTGGGAAATTATTTTCATTCACAGGCATAAACCAGCTCTCAGAGTGGCTGCCCCCAAAAGGGTTGACGTAAACAGCAAGAACAGGCTCTAAGGTGCTGTTTTTAGTTAGGCAAATTTGAAGAGAAAGGCCCAGTATCATATGGACCAGGCTAGACTTGTACTTGTTACTCTTAAGAGTAAGGAGCATTCGTTTGCGCCAAGAAGGATCAAACCAGCTGTTGAGGCGCATGTCATTGCTGATGAAAATGGCATGGACTTCAATTCTCCTGTCTGTCTTCTGCAATAAATACTTCATTTCCAGGTCCTGAAGGTCAGTCTCAAACCCAATGTAGTGCTCTGTCGATTCTGCTACTTCAGGCTTGCAAAGGCCTTGGCTCAGCATGTAGCCAGCATTGCAGCTCCCACAGCGGGTGCGATTGTCAGGAGCACAGCTCAAGCACGCAGACCCATCTCCAACTGTGCAAGGAAGGAGCCCATGGCAGGCAACCTGGTCATTAGGGCAGGTGCATGTGTGAGTCTCTTCAGAAAAGCTTCCCAGAAGGCCATTTTCATTGCAGTAGAGAAAGGACTGGATGCGGTTGAGCCAGTAGTTAGAAGACCTGCAATGTTAAAATAACTTATTTTAACACAGAGACCTGCACATAATAAATGCACCTTGTTATTTTTTATCAGAAAGAGAAAAATAAAGCTGGTTTTAGTAGCAGATTAAGGCACTAAAGTGAGATGGCAGTGTCTGCTGTCAGATAAATACATGTATAAATTGCCTTTTAAAAATGCAAAATCACAAAAGAAGTTTCATTATAAACTCACAAGCACAACAGGAGCATTTGGTTCATATATTTGCTACCTCTGCCAAGGAAGCCTGACAAAGAGCTATTTTTCTCTTACTATCTTCAGATTAACATCTTAAAATCCCATGCAGCTGAGATTGTTTTTCCTCATACTATTTGATCAGGAAGGTGCTTTGTATGTATCTAAATATGTATAACTGTACCATCTCCCTATTTCATTATGAACATTTTTGTGAGCTTGCAAGCTTTCTTGTAACTGGCTGAAGCTGCTTTGATTTATAGACATGTGAGCCAAAATGCTTTCCTGGAATAGCAAATAGGACCCTACTCCCCACTAAGGTAGATTCAGACTTAATTCTTCAGATGACTTCCAGCAAAATATCCCTACAGGAAGCCATGCAAGAGCATGCTGCATTTACTTTTCATCTTTGGAGATGAAATTAAAAGATCACTTTATTGTTCTTCCTGTCATTTCATTTTCTTTTCAGTAGAAGTCACAGTTAGTGTTCTACACCACCCTGGGAAAAGATACTGAAACTAACAGTTTAGGCTGCTGAGGCACGTCTGCTATGAGAAAGACAACGAGAAAAACTGAGTTACATGCAAATAGTGAAGACAAAGATCATACTCTTTCTTTTTCAGTTCTTAATAATCCTAGCAATGCACAATTTAAAAAACTTGTTTTGGCTGCTGCATGAATGATGATGGTTGTATGGTTTCTTCCCTTTTCATTGCATTGTTTCAAAGAGAAAATGTAAGAGCCTCACTGACTTATTTTTTAAATCACAACTGAATTTATCTTAATAGTTCAGAAATTTTTTTTTTCTGACTACAAAATATATGCTAAAACTAAAAATCTATCACATCTCAAAGTCTGATTCTTTAGAAACATGAAAATGAAGAGTAAAAGTTCATCATTGCATACTCTGGTGACTTTAATCCTTTTCTTGATTATTTTTTTTCTTTTTTTTTGGTTGGGGGAATCAGTTTTTTGAGGTTTTTTTTTGGATACATATAGCATATTAATATTTTCTATAAGTATAAGTAAATATAATAGCATCCATGACATGAATGCCTTAACACCATTCTTATTGTGCTCATTTGAAAGTCATTATTAAGCAAGAATATTTTGGCAAGTTTATTCCTTCATTTCCTGATTAAAATTCATAATGTCCATTCTACAGGCAAGGTCAATGGCACAATATAAAAGTTACTCCAAAACTGAATAGAATATTAAAGTTATTGCACTCCCAGATGGAATGGGAAGTTCCTGTGTACTTTGGATTGTTTTGCCAGCAATCTGTACCTACTGGTAATCTGTACCTACCGGTAATCTGTACCTACCTACCTACAGATTACAGATTACGCCCTGGCGACTCACAGGAACTGCATTTCGGTTGCTTAATGACCCTGTTTCCCATTATAGGATGAACTTTGCAGCAAACTTTGGTAGGCAAAATATAATTCTACATGAAGTTACACTGCATTACCTCTTTATAAAATACTCTCCAATTGTTAATTCTAAAGTGTACTGAAAATATTTTGCAATTTTTTTTTTTTTGCTATGAACTTACTTAAAAAAAAAGTTATTTATTTGAACAATAGCAGTTGCAAGTTTAATCCAAAACATGTGCTTCCTTCTTGTTTCATACATTGTAACATTAAACATAGGAACAAAGCAGTATGGTCAGCCTATATAATAGCCATAGCATGTATTTAATCATGGTATGACATTTGCCTCCTTCTCTGCCTCACTAAGTGCTTAACATCTGTTGTACATCAGGTGGCTCAGTAGCAGATGATGAGTACTCAGTGAGGCAGGTGCTAAGTGAAAAAATGAAGACAATTTAAAGAGTGTATAAGCAGTAAAATACCCATTAACTATTTTTTCCTCCTTTCAAGGCTGAGTTCAGCATAAATCTGTAAAACAGCAATCTCAACACCAAATGCATTTACAGGTATCTCTAAAATCTTGTGGGATAATCTCTTAGGAAGGGCAAATAAGGCCCCAAGTACATTTTTGCTGTGCTTTAATTCATAACAAGAACATTAATTGATATTAAATTTGATAATGGTCATCATGTAAATGCATTTGTCTTCTGGGAATCAGAGTAAAACTACCGACTGTACAGTCACCAGAAGTCCAGTGAATGATTAGAAGAATGAATGTTCTTAGTTTATTCAGCTTCAAAAAATTAAAGCAGTACTATAACCACTACTCAAAGAAACGTGCCTGAAATTATTTCACTATGGCTCACGTTACAGGTATGTCAGTGAGATTCTCAATGACAGCTGCAAATCCTACTCAAAAGGATGATAAACAAGAGCAGTGCAGCTGCTCTGAGTTCAATTTTACTATTTCACAGCTGGCTCCACCTGAGTCAGATACTTCAAAGCTGATCTAAAGGTCTGAGCTAACTATGTGGACGATGGTGAAAACAAGTTAAGCATACTGTGCAGTAGAAAAGGAATATGATACCTTTCTAAATGCATATAAAAGAATGAAAAACCTCTGCCTAGAGAGATGTGTTTGGTGAAAATCCCCTCTTAGCATACACAGAAAGCATATTAATTAGCTATGAATTTTTTATGGAAATCTTGCTTCCATCTGCTAAAATTGGTTCCAGCACAGAAATGGAAGGGGTAACTAAGGAAATCTAGCTTGGTATGAGACTCCTCCATGGTGCCTATACTACAGGGAAGGAAAAGCATGAACCAGGAGGTTGATTCTGGAATTATGTTGCTGGGATTAATAACAATCTGAACTAAAACTATGGTGATATAAGGAGGCAAAATACCTTGTTCTTCCTTGTTAATCATATCTAAGTAGAATCTTTGCAGATATCACCATTCGGAAGATATCGCCTTCCCCACCGCTTGTTAAGGCTGGTACTCTGTATTTTAAAACCAATAATGCACACCACTTTTAAATTCAGCATTGCCTTTGTATTGCAAGAAGCAGAGGAATTAAACTCTTATATTATATGATATAAACCTGTAACACCTCATAGAACAAAACTGCTGTGAAGCGATTTTATAGACTAAACATTATTTTGACATTAAAATATTTAATATTTCAAAGGATATTTCTTCTTAGCTTGTTATGAATTTATTTACAAAGATTTTTAGATTGAGCTATGCTAATGTTGCACCCTTTTAACTCTCATAGCAGTTTTTGTACTGTGAAACATTTCTGCAAAACACACTAAAGAATGGTAGTAGAAAAATCATTTTAAGATAATGTCGTGGTTTAAGCCAAACCGTAAATCAGAACCATACAGCCCTCTCGCTTACTCCCTCCCCCACTTCCTCCCTCAGCTCCCTGGGGGATGGGGAGGAGAATCGAAAGAATACAACTTCCGCAGGTTGAGATAAGAACAGTTCAGTAGCTAAGGTATTACACAAACCACTGCTGCTGCCACCAGTAATAATAATGATCAGGGAAATAACAAAGGAAGGGAATACAACCGCTCACCATCTGCCGACCAAGCAGTGAACTAGCCCTTCCGGGTAACTCCCAGTTTACATCCTGGGCATGACATGCTGTGGTATGGACTACCTCTTTGGCTAGTTTGGGTGAGGTGTCCTGTCTCTGCTTCCTCCTGGCTTCCCCTCCTCCCTGGCAGAGCATGAGACTCAGAAAGTCCTTAGTCAGACTAAACATTTGAGGACTAACTAAAAACATCAGCATTACCAGCTTTGTTTCCAGGCCGAAATTCAAAAACAAAGCACTGTACCAGCAACTAAGGAGAAAAAATGACTGCTACTGCTGAACCCAGGACAGATAACATGCCCACAAGTTTTTTAACAGCCATAATCATGATTATCATTGTAACGTACTGAATTAGGAATCAAATTGCTTTGTAGTACCAGCTATTTAAAGAGGTTCAAAACAGAGACAAGCTTTGAAAGCTTTAGCTAAATAATGATACATAGTGCAACAGGGACAAAGGAAATAACAGTCAAATTATTGGTGTCAAAAGCTGAAGCAAAGGAACCAGGGGTATTAGGAAAAATGGAGGAAGAAAGATGCCATACACACCGAAAAAAACCCAAAACCCCCACAAACAAGCAAACCAACCCATGCACACTTTTTGAAGCCACTGTGAACTCGGTTTTGCAGTGTTAGATTGAGTGCAAAGCTCATCTTGGACCATATATTATCCATTAATTGAGTGGAATTTTAGTTAAACTTTTGCAGATGTGAATTCAAGTGCAATTTTATATATATAAAAAGAAGCTATAAAAACTTTATCTAGATGCTTCAGTGACAGTCATTAATAACAACCAAGCTTACTGTAATGTTATCAGCTTTTTTTTGTGTGAAGGAAAACAGAAGAAGTGACATAAAATTGGATGAATTGAAAATAGGTCTCCTTTTACAGAGATAGGTAAAATGAGGGCATGATAATGCAACATGCACAAGTGTACAAAATCACAGAATCAATCAGAATTATTTAGGTTGGAAGTGACCTTTAAAGACCATCCAAAATAACACTCTGCCATGGACAGAGACACATTTCACTATATCAGGTTCTCCAAGCCCTGTCCTATCTGGCTGTCATGGTTTAGGCCCAGACGGTAACTAAGTACCATGTAGTCTTTCACTCCCCCCCTCCCCTTTGCCTCTCCCCTGGACAAGATGGGGAGGAGAATCAAAAGAATGTAAAAACTGTGGGTTGAAATAAGAACAGTTATATAACTAAAGTACAGTATATTACTACTACTACTACTTCTTATAATAATAATTCTTATAAGTCCTAATTATATATATTTAAAGGCTGCAATAAGGCCTCTGGAGTCTTCTTCAAGTTGAACAAGCACAACTCAGCCTTTCTTCATAGGAGATGTGCCCTAGCTGTCTTTTGTGGCCCTCCTCTGGACCTACTCTAACAGGTTCATATCTTTCTCAGGCTGCAGGACACAGAACCGGATCCAGTACTGCAGGTGGTGCCTCACAATAGCAGAGTAGAGGAGAATTACCTCCCTTGACCTGCTGGCTACTCTCTTTTGATGCAGCCCAGGATACAATTGGCTTTCTAGGCTACAGGTGCACATTGCTGGCTCATGTCCAGTTTTTATCCATCAGTACCTCCAAGTCCTTCTTCGCAGGGCTCTTCTCAATCCATTCATCTCCCAGTCTATACTGATATTGTTTCCCTGCACAATTGCTAGCCTTTTCCTCCCAGCTTGATTTACTAGCTTTGAAAGAAGTGCACATTAATATAGCTAGAGCAATAGCCACTTGAAGCTCTTTGCTCTGTGTTCATCTGCCCATAAGGCAGAGGTAGCAATGAATGAACTGAAGGGAAGAAACACTGTGGCTTAGAGAAAAGAGAAAACTGTAATGAGATTTGGAAATGAATAATATAAGATAAAAGTGTAAAATTTAGCTAATTTAAGGAACGTCTTTGGATCTTAAAATACATAGTTATGAAGCAATTGTAGTGTAATTATGGGGACAGGGCTTCATCAAATTCCTTGTATATGCTGGCGTAAACCTAATTTGAATACTTAGTATGTAGGAAGAAGGGACCCAGTAGAGACTACAAAAACTGGCTTGATTACCTTGTCAACATGCATTTTAAGGCTAAATGCACAAGGTCAAATATAGTCTAAGATGTAGCTATGAACTGCATTTGCAAAAATAACAAAATGTACCCACAGCTCTAGCTTGCAGTGGAAATTCTAGAATTAATTAAAAAATAGCCTTGACTGAATGGTCTTCGTATGTAATGCAGCAGACCACAAAAACTACTGAAAAAAATACCTACAGAATTCTGTATGATTTACTGTTGTAGTTAGGATAAGAGGAAGGGGCTTCCATGTTCTTGGGGTATTTTATTCAAAACAGGAGAAATATAGAAATTTCAGACTGGAATTAACTGCTAAGATGGAAGCTTTTAAATATTTTGTGGGATAATTAAAAATTGTGTGAAAGAGTAATTTGTAACATCTCTAAACTGTACAAAAACCACAAAACAACTGCGCTGACAAAAGGATCCAAAGTTTTAATTGTGGTGAAGGGTAAATTAGGATACAGAAAGAGATTTAGTGCCAGAAAAATCAGCCATCAATTTTATTATTTTCTGTAATTAAATCTCACTACTACAGGTAAAATCATAGCCCTATTAACAGAAAGAGAATTCTACAATTACAATCATGAAACTGATAAGAGACCATTGTAGAATCCTATTTTCCTACTGGTTTTGAGAGAAGACATCTATTCACAGCTTTATGCACACAACCAAAAACCAAACAAAAACAACCCCAAAAACTCAGCCCAAAACAACCTCCAAAAAAAAAAACAAGCCACCCACACTGTTTCCATTACAGCTATAATTGTGAAGGTAAAGAAAATTAGATTCTATTCCTGGCTCCTTCACAATGTTTCTATATGATCATGACTATGGAAAAGGCACTTGCTCTTTTTCTTTGATAATGATCTTTTACCACTGTTTGTCTATTTGGATTATAAATTTAGTTGCCTCTAGCTGTTACTGCAAAGTCAACAGCAACAATCTGTCATTTGCTTCCATTTTGTAGATTTGGAAGTATTATAGCAAAGCAAGAATCTCTCAGTAAAGAGTAATGGTTTTAATTAGAGAATAAAAAAACTCAGTTCTGTATTCATGATACATAACTTACTGTGATATATATAATAAAGGTTCTGAGATCAGTGTGCTTTTTTTTTTTTTATGTTATAATAACTGAAAATAACTTAAAAAAAATATTTTTGAGCAAACTTATAAAGTTTGAGTACAGGCACAAAATATGTTATGAAAGAGAGATGTGCTTGAACAAATTGTAAGGACACCCTGAAATTTCTGAAGGATAATAAAAGGCTGTTTAGAAAATTGGATCATGCCATTTTTAAAAACAGCATGTATTTTTAAATACATCTTTTGTTTAAGAGAATGTTTTTAAACACAGCATGTATTTCACTTAATAATGTATAATTCTTGTAATAAGATGTCAATTGCTTAACAGTCATAAATAAGGAAAGTATTACTATAAATGACCAGATGTTTCATATATATAATATAAATTAGTAGACATATAATAATAATAATGCTTGCAAGCAAATGTCGAGTAATTTCCTCTCTTCTGAGACTTTGGTCTTCTAAAACAAACAAACTAACCCACAGCCTCAAATGCAAAGCATAATTTGATAAAAAGGCTAACATTGGTCAACAAAAGAACAACTGTCTGTACATTGATCTGAAATAAAGGAGAATCACTATACATAACTGAGAGTGAGGAACCAAAGTCCCACTTTAGGAACATGTGCAAATTTTTTTTGGAATATACACAATTATATAAGGATAAAGTGATTTACCTTACAGAACTATTCTCATTCCCCCAGCAACTGTTAAATCATTGCTGTGAAAAAAATATCTATGTATGCAGTTCAAAATAATAACCCTTGCAGATTGCTGAAACCTCGGTCCTTTCCATTTGTCAATATAACTAGCTCACTCTGGTTAACTCACTCACCACCAGAGCCGCAAGCAACAGTGATGTCAGTTGCAGAAGCCAGGATATGTTGCCTCTTTGTAACTCCTCCAAATTTCTTCTGGCAGAACCACATGAAAATATCTAATTGTGATATATACCACCACTGAAATTGTGTTGGAATTGGCTGGGGCAACCTGTTTTGTCCATAGTTTTGTTTTCTTTATTAACATGTTAGCTGTTACAGTAAGTCACAGATGCTGGAGTGTAGCAGTGGGAATGTGTGAAAATCCCCTCCCCTTGAGAGGACTGTATGAAGGGTAATCAGCTATAAATCATATTCTGAAGAAGTGACAACCCCTGTTGCAAAGAAAGAACGTATTAATTCTGATATGTTATTTACCTAGGCATTCAATCTCATTCTGTTCAGTTCATCCCTTCCTCATTATCACGTATTTTCTGATATGCTAAAGAGTAAAAAGAAAATGTTCCTATGCAGAACAACTTCCTTAATGCCTTGCAATTTTTATTTAAGCATTATGGTTAAAAACCTCACAAACCTATACTAATATAAACCCACATACATTTTAGTCCCTCTAAATTCCTCCTTAGTGAAACTAACATGCTGCTACTAGCTAGAATTATTGTAAGGAGTTTTTCACAAAGAATTTCCAAAAGTTAACATTAATGAACAAAAGTAGATCGGAGCAGACAAGATTTTCTTGTGGAAAAAAAAGAATCTGTTAAAGAATAAATTCTTTGACAAGTGACCTTCAAAGCCTACAACAGCATATGTTTTAAGATATATTTAGCTTTCTTAACATAGTTATTGTAAATTACTCCAGAGGAACTCTATCATTAACAAGGTCTCTAGTACGTTTTCTCTATATGTATATATATGCACACACTCCTCTTCAATACCATAGGCCCTCTCTGAAAAATTTATCTGTCCCTTCCAGAAAGGCCAGATGCTCTCACGTGGCAAGTGGGGGGTGGGGGTCAAGGATGGCGAACCCTGAAAAAGTCCTCCCAAAATCCATCTCAGAGGCGGCAACTAAACCAAGGAAACAAGGGTCATGATGTCATTGCAGGAATGGTAGCGATTCTAATTGATGGAAATAAATGATAAAGTGAGTTAAACTTAAATTTATTACTGGGAACAGAGAAATTATATCAGGTTTCCAGATACAAGTCTCAGCACAAGACTGACTTTAAAAACAAACAAACAAACAAGCAAACAAAACCCCTAAAATAGCTATACTGAATCATTGTAATATAACTTGCTGATCACAACCCAAAATTTCAGAGAAACTACGTGTTCTGTATGGTTATGGCAAGCTGTTAAATGAAGTTTCTGATATTAAATTTAGATTGAAATGCAAGCAGCTTGCATATTTCTAGAGAGTTACCTGAAAGGAGATTGATGTACAAGCTGCAGAAATGTGCAATGTTGTCCTCAGTTATTACAGAATGAAATGCCATGTACAGCAACTTGCTGTCTTTTGCTTGATGTATTTGGATGTCATATGTATTCATCTTGGAACCTATATACAGACTAAATGGTTTGATTTTTTACCTTGTTAAAAATTGTACAATTCCTGTAGTTCATTATCTTCTCAATTTTAACTGGTTAAGCGCAGAAAGGATGGTTAAACTTTGAAATTGTGAAGGAGGTAATGAACATGAGGAATTTCATAGTGAAAGTTTTAAAATAGTTAGTAGCTAGGGAAACAGCACTACAAAGATGTCCCAAGAAAGGTTCCACTATTCTACTCAACACTCTACAAATTGTATTGCACTTCCTATTGGATTTATAATAGAAGTGACAACAGAGAAAGTTTTAAGACATCATCCATAAGCAAAATGCAAATATGCTTTGAGAGTCTTTTCCTTTAAGAGTTTCCAATCTTAGTGCAAAACAGACAAAATTAGTAGAACTAGGATGTAAGATGTGCTCAGAAAGATTTTAGGGGTGTAGTGAGGGAATGATGAAAACTGGAGGTCCTTATGTACTGATGTCCTCAGGCAAACATCCACTACTTGTCCTGTTTATCCAATACACAATCTATATGTGTGGATTTTGGAGGTATCTTTTACATGGACTTTGGTGGATAAGGTGACTTAGCCTTTATATTAAAGGAGCATTTAAATGGGCAAAGAGATTTTGGTAGGATCTTTTTTAGCTTGCTTACTATGGCACTTTCATTGAATGCATTAATGCCTTTTCCCTTGTCTCTAGCTGCTACCATTTTGTGGTGCTTTTGACTGACAGCAAAGGTAAGCAGGCTTGTCACTGGGAAAGTAAGCAGGGCTCCAACACAAACACTCTCACCTTGATGAGTAATTACATTGCCTCTGCAACACAATCAGTCTCTGCTGGCAGACAGACTGAGAAGCCCAAATCCACACATAATCCAGTGTTTTTCACAAGGCTGCTTACAGCTAGAATTGACATTACCAGAAAGTTAAAGAAAAATTGACCCTGTTCAAATGTTGCTTTTTTTTGATTTTGAAGTTAACTCTTAAAAGCCAAATACACATTCACAGAAAGCCAAACAGTATCTGATATAAGGAGTGCAAGCTAATGTTAGCTTAATATCTGTCAGGAGTTTTACAATCAGTGCTGCTTATTACAATATAGCCATGTCAAACATTACTATTATCTGAATGTTTATTAATCCTTTAAAATATTTAATTTACGTCATTATGGACTTGCTCCTAAGATGATGGCTTTAATAAAAGGAACCCCTTTAACTTCAGAGTATTAGTGATCATCCACTTACATATCCTAATATTTTTAATACCAATAGGTAGCCCTGAGAGAGACATGTTGAACTAGAAGCTGCAGTTCAATGATGTAATTTTTTAAATATTTAAGAATGTTACTTGTCCTTGCAAACAGTAACATGTTGCAAATGATCCTTACTTACTCAAATACAACTTGACTGAATTCTTTTAATATTATCTGGCAGTGTTCACTGGATGGTTTTCTGTGGAACCCTTTTCAATTATTTTACACAAACTGCATAGACTATCTGTCCACATATGGATACTTGAACTCTTGAATGAAACATCTATACCCCTTAGAATTTCTTGGGTATTTTAAGACCATTTAATTTCCTAAGATCAAATAATTGAGAGGGGTGAGAAACTTGAAGGGCCATGGCATAATTTCTAATGCATCCTATTACATCCTGCAGGCTGATGACTGCAACAATTTCCCAACTTCTAAGTGAAGAAGATGCTAGGGTAAAAGTAACCATTATAAAGAGAGGAGGAAAGGGTTTCTGTGGGAGAAAACCTTGTGTTGTAGTTTAAACCCAGCCATGCAGTCCGCTCACTCACTCCCTCCCCTCCTCCCTCAGGTCCCAGAGGGATGGGGAGGAGAATCAAAAGAATACAACTTGCACAGGTTGAGATAAGAACAGTTCAGGAACTAAGGTATAACACAAACGACTGCTGCTGCCACCAATAACTACAATGACAAGGGAAATAACAAGGAGAGAGAATACAATGGCTCACCACACCGACACCCAGCCCAATCCCCACTGTGATCTAGCCCTTCTGGGTAACTGCCCCCAGTTTATATAATGGGCATGACGTGCTGTGGTATGGAATACCTCTTTGGTCAGTTTGGGTCAGATGTCCTGTCTCTGCTTCCTCCTGGCTTCCCCTGCTCCCTGGAAGAGCATGAGGCTCAGAAAGTCCTTGGTCAGTCTAAACATTCTAAGCAGCAGCTAAAACCATCAGTGTTATCAGCGCTGTTCCCAGGCTGAAAGTCAAAAACACAGTGCTACACCAGCTACTAAGAGAGGGAAAAATGACTGCTGCTGCTGAACCCAGGAAACCTTGTTTGCTTGCCATGGGAGTTATTGCTTTTGGTACATACTGATCTGCAATTTGAGTGATTCTTTCCACTGGCATTACCTAAAATTTCCTTCTGAAGTTGAGCATTGTTGTCAAGGAGGTTTCTTTATAAACTTTTCAATTTTGAACTGTTTAGTTTATATTTTGGTCTTTTACAATATGTGTCATGAAAAAAATGCTATGCTTTTGAGCCAACTTGTCTTCAGCTAGTGCTGTTAAGCATGTAAAACGTAAGCTCATTATAAAGAGTTTAAAAGCAATGTTTGAAATGCCAAGACATAATCTCCCACCCCAACGTTAAGTGGAGTAAAAGTACTCCAAAGTACTTATCCTTCAGGTAATTCTAAAGTCAAGTACAGTTCTTAATTACATGAACAGCAGGCAGAAAGCAGGAAGACTGACTCAATTCTAAGAGGATGACTCAGGTAGCTAATTCCCATGTTTTTGCTAAAGCACAATTAACGACTTAGAGTCAGGGAACTTTAGTTCAGGATTAGAGCCACTGGACTTCAGACAAGACATAATCAAGGTGAAGAACAGATGATCAAAAAAGTAAAAGCCATCTACAGGATCCTAGATTTAGCAATGTTCCAACAGAAAGAAAAATAATCTTTTCTCAACTCACACTGTTTTGCAAGAAATTGCCATCTTTTTAATCCCAGAAAGCATTATTTTATTTTATTCTTGACTACTATTCAATTTGTTTGTTCTTCATTTATGTATGATTCCCCTGAACTATGGATTTACAATATCCTATATAAATACAGTGCTAATTATGAACACCTTGCACATAAGAGTGACCAGGTTTTTCTCTAAATATCACTGCGACATTTATTACTAATAAACAAACCTTTTTCTACAAAATTTCTTCTACAGAAGATTGGCAAATGCAGAAGAAAATAAATCACTTATATTGTGCTGAGAAACACCTTATTATACTTCTAGACCCAATACAATTATGGAATAGCTTTTTTATTTGGGGGAGGATGCAAACTACCTGTTGCTCTCACATCAGTTAGAAGGGGGGTGGATTTTGTTAATGGTTAGTTCAGACATTGGGCATACCACAGATCTTTCTCAGAAATTACTTTATGCCCCTAAAATATATTGTATCAAAGGGACACAAATCTACTACACAAACATACTACAAAAGAGACATGTAATCTACACAGATTCTATGTTTAAGGGTCATATTGTCCGAAAAGCGGATTCGTGCCCGGCATGCATTAAACCAGTTCCACACCCTCAGGAGAGATGTTTATTCACGTATGGGTGCTCCGTTGACTGTTCAACAAGTCAAGCGCACCAACTCCAACTTTCCTCATTGTATTTATATACAAATGTTACCAGTAGTACACTCCCAGATACAACTATTGGTTGCAATCTACATGTAATTGTAATATTTGCTGCGTCATTCTTTCTAGCTACTATACATGAACAGAGGAAAAGTCTCCACCTGGGCTGGGGTCTTTTTATCCTGTGGGCTTGATTTTTAACATTATAATAAAGACAGTTCACTCTCGGACAACTCAAAATATTAGTTCTCTTGCCAAATTAGTTAATAGAATGGTCACTTCACCAAGCGCTCAAATAACTCAATCTTTTGATGCCACCAATCTTGGATGTTATCTTTTGATACCTCAAACACAACCAAAATCTGATTGTGCCCATGGATTCCTTATTGTTTTAAAAGAGTCACTTTGTCCCAGGCCCAGGATGCAGTAACTATGTAACTATGGCTACCAGTTGCAGGTGCACAACATAGCAAGAAATGTATCATATCAATATGAGGTCACATATACAATGAACACAGAACTATAACTGCATTACATCCTTCATTTCTTTCTTTTCTTTATCAAACCAACTTTAAAACAAAACAGCAACAACAACAACAACAACAACAACAACAAAACAAACAAGAATTTAAATCATCCAAAGTTTAGAATTCAGACATTTAGGCTGGCCCCTAAAACTAGGATTTCCCTGTAATGTATGTATCCACAGGGAGCAATCTCTTACTTATTTGTCTTTGCTTGCAACCAGTTCCTCATTCATTTGCACTGAAAATGGCTCAGGAATTTCTCATGTCTCACTCTGTTTTAAAAAGTATTTCAGATAATTCTAGTCTGTGTTGAGCCATGTTGAATATATTGGTCATCTGTATGGCAAGTTTTCAGAACCTTTGATGAAGCAGTGATCATGCTCATCTGTACAAATATTCAGCTTCTCTACTCAGGATCCACTACGATGTAAGTGATATGTGAAGATGTTCCAGACACTACTCATGATTCTCCTGTTTTGCTAGTAGAATCATGTAGGCTCTGAGCAGTGAATCTAATTTAGTGTATGAGCAGCACTTGTTGTGTTCAGCAAGACAATAACTTCCAAATGCTTTTTTAGATGTGCATGCATATTACATTCACAGGCTCAGGAAGCCCTTCTGCAATTAAAAACAGATTGTTCTTCATAGAATCTACAAATGTGATCTAGAGTATCTATTGGTTGCATTTTCTTTTGAAAGTTTTTTTTTTTCTAACAAGTTTATCCCAACTGTTTTCAGCTTTGTTGTCCTAAGATGGTAAATTCCACTTCCTTCCATCTGTTGCTGAATTTGTAATTTTCCACAAGATGTATATAGAGAGTTTTTTTCAGTTTGTTGCTTTAAAGAACTTCATATACATAGACAAAATGATTGCTTCATTTTTGACTCAACAGACTTTACTCTGGTGGTTTGATTAAACAAACAAAACAAAGCCACAAACAAAAAACAAACAAATAAAAAAACCCAAACAAAACCAGAAACAAAACCTAAAAAAAAAACCAAAGCAACCTGAGATTCTGCTACTACATTGTCTCAATTGTGGAGGAATTTGTTGGTTTACCAGTTTCATTTGTCTCTTCAACTTTATGGTCTATTTGTTTTGAGACGTCACCATTTAGTGTTCAAAACCAGGTTGGATGAGGCTTGGAGCAACCTGGTCTAGTGGAAGGTGCCTCTACCCATGGCAGTGGGCTGGAACTAGATGATCTTTAGGGTCACTTCTAGCCCAAGCCATTCTATGAATCCATGATTGCATGATTTCTAAAGTTTGGGGTTTTAACTTAAGAGCAGTCTATTGCATTCCCTATAAAGGTCTTATGTGTCTGTTTTTGATGAAGGATTCATTTAAATATCCAAGAATCTGTAGAGATAGATAAACTATTGCTTCAGCATTGTTATAGTCATTGTATACCCATGTGGAGGTATGTTTGCTGTTTCTGTATTCTTTTATTCCTATATATCCACATGAATATTTGGCAAACTTAAACCTCCCTGACGCCCTCTGGATGTTGAAAAATATCATATGAAAATCTGTCCTTGAGGATCGTACTGAAAATTCAGAAAGCTCTCAAAGGAAAAGGAAGCAGCAGTGAAGAGATGCTCTGCTTTATAAATAATTTAAAATTGAGAGAATTTTAGGGAAAATTCATGGTGCTATACGAACATAGAGAAGTTCTCATATATATGTGCACAAATCTAATTTGGAGATGAGATACTCATTAAGGACAGATTCTCATAATTTTTTTTATGGTGATGGGACTTCCAATAACCTCATTGCCATTTAAGTTTGCTGTTTGGAATTCTAAAGGAACCACTCTTATTTGTTTTGTTTATATGTTGCATGTTTTTCCAGTTGGATTTTGAAGAAAACAAAAACTTATTTAGCAGTATTGTCTATCAGTCTTCCTACCATTCTTTTGCTATTTTTCTCAACAAGGTTTGGAAGTGTTCAGCTAATATCTACAAATATTGGCAAAGGGTCAGAAATACCATACATGCTGAGTTCATACATGTTTTATGAAAACAAGAAGATACTCTGTAGGATGGAAATTTTTTTAAGTAGCAGTTTAGGCTCCAATACTCCATAAACTCATGTAAGAAAAAATGAGAAGCTGATTTGTAGAGAAAACTCACTAGTATCAGCACTTTGCAGAACTATTTTCTTTTAGAGTCATGGGGGGGTTTAGGCAAAAAGTGCTTAAAAAAGTACTGAGATTCTGGGGAAAAAATTAAAAGGAAACAGAGTGGTATATGCTAGATTGTGTTTTGTAAAAGTCGCATCTTTAACAGATCTATGAATACTGAAATCAGTCAAAAGCCAAAATCCGGTCTCTCGGAAGTCATTGAAATGTATCACCTTTCTCCCAGTTAAAGTGTTCATGACAAATGAAAAATGACCACAGGAAAACACTACCCACGGCTCTTGTCTACAACTAACTCATTCTTTGATTTAGCCTATGCAACATTTCATATGTTCAGAAACCCACTTGTACTGTGCACATCTATTTGTCACAGCGTGCTAAAGAAGAGTTATAATCAAACTAACAACTACAGTCAATATGCAAAACTGAACAATTTTAAGGAGGGATACTCTTTAAGAATAACCTTCTTTTCACAGTCAAAGATGGTTCCTTAAAGCAGTCTATCAAGGTTTGAGAAAATGGAATGAAACCTATTATTTCGAATAATTTTTTAAAGTATAAGGAACAAGAGAATTTTTAAACCATAGAACACAATTTATTAATATGTTTACATTATTAATCATCAAGATGGTTAGGATATTTGCATTATTCCTACCTCTTGTCAGGTAAAGAGATATGTCACCTATTATTACTCACTATCTTCCTACCAGCTAAAGTATTTGTTATTAAACTTCAGTTTCTCCTAGCAAGACCTATCCCTGTAAGAACTTGGGGAACACAAAATGGCACTTAAGTGATATATTGAAAATACTAAATGTCTTCAGTTTAGCTTTAGTGTAAGTAGATGTACAATACCATATGCATACAAATAGACAGATGAATTAAGTTAATTTTCTATAGGAAATTAAAGTGTGCAAAATACATTTAACATTTTCTCTTATTTGCTCACTTAAAGCTTAACATATCCATGACCAATTAAAAATGGTTACAGGAAAGTAGTATCAGAGCCTATAGTTTGTTTGGTCCTTAATATGCATACTGAAGAAGGTAGAGTTCACAAACGTGGTTTTAAATAGCATTATTCTTCCATTAGGAAAGGGGAAAAAGATCTAAAATCCTACTCAGGAAATTTTATTTATCTAAAGGAACTTCAGAAAATTTTCCTTTTATTATTGTTAATTTTCTTTGTACTTGTATCTGTTTGATACATGCCAGACTGAGATTAAGTTTTTGTGTAGATCTATATGACTGCTGATGCAGAAGTCAAACAGAATTCTTTTCACTACAGATACAGTTAAAATGAATGAAACAAAAGTGTTAATATTTCATTAAAGGTAAGCATATACTGTCTTACAAATAACAGAAGAAAGGAATGGGAGAGAACATAAGCAAATGATAAATCGATCTTCCTGCGACTCATCTGGTCATAAATCATAAAGTCTTTTTAAAAAGGCAGTTAATGAAGGAAAATTTCATTTGGTGCAAAAAGTATCTTGATTTGAATAATCATTATAAAGGAGAACTCATTCTTGTGTCATGAGATCAGTGGGTATCTTCCAGTTAATTCCAGCAGCCCATTAAATTAACTTCATTTGTGAGTGAAATTTCATGACACGTAACAACAACTCTAATTCCATCAGATTTTCAGCAGAATTTAAATAATTGCAATTTTTCCTTGAAATTATAGGGTGATAAAAACCATAACTCAAACACGCGTTTTTATTCAGAGTTGTTAATACACTATCCCTTCACTATTGCTGTTCACATTATTCAGGAGCTTGTGTACAGGTCCCATGGATGCTGCCACCAGTACCGCTGGCACCCTGGGGCATTTCTTCAGGCTCAGACACAACACTGAAGAAATATGGGCTTGATCCTTAAAAGTACATAGGCACTTTGCTTATGCTATCCCCATGGCTCTGTGGCTAATTAATCCCATCACCATGAAGTACAGTAACAGCTATGATGCTGGTACTCAGAGCACCAGGGCCCAGTAGCTTGCTGCCATCAGGCCCAGGCATGCCCTTAACCTCTCCTCAGTCCACCTGGGCCACAAAAGTTAAATAAATATTCTGTTCATGTATTCTGATGCTCAAGCAAATATTTACATCTCTTCCAATATTTGTATAATGACCCTAATGTCCCCTGAATAGCCTTTCAGTGTTTTATATTCCTCATCCTCCTTGAAGGGTGAATCCCACAGAGGATGACTGAGTTTCTGTGCAGTGTATTTCCTTTTGTAAGAACATAGGAGCTGTTAAGACTCCAATCATCATGTACCTACCTATTCAGAACTGCTGTGCTGCAATAATCTACTTTTATGGGAGTTTGGAAGATGAATATAAAATAACAAAATACTCAGCTGCGCTGTTATGTGTAAAGTCATCCCATTAATCATACTCAGTTTTACTTTACTGCTTGAAAGTATGCAAAGTGTTACTGCCATTCAGATGCCTTAATACTGGTGGTTGCACACCTTAACTGCATTTTAAAAGCTATTTTCTCAAGAAATTAAACACTTAATCTTTTCCTTTCCTCCAGTGGAAATGTTAATTCAGCACCTTCTGATGTCAAGAACATACACAGAACAGCCTAAAAATCGAAGTAAGCAAATGAAATCTCAGGATACCAGCTTCCATACCTGAATATAAAGTGTTAACCACAGTAAGAAAAAAAAATAAATCAATTATTCTGTTTCTTAACATATTATCTGAGTTGATTTAGCACTTGTATTTTTCCATGAGGATACTGGACACAAGTAACAGTGAGTGATTAACCTACATCATTGTGGGAAGAGGAAATGAGATTATTCTGGGTTCAAAAGAATGAATCCATGCTAGACTGGTGTTCCATAAAGAAATAAAATATTTATTAAGATCTGGGGTAGCTTGCAGACATTAGAGTGCAAACAAGTAAATACTCAGCACTGCTCACTTCTTTCCCAGATCTGATAGCATTGATGTGATGTTGGATTTAAATTGTGATCAAGCAACTGAGTTCAAATATAAAAAGGAATATGTCATAAGGTCAGGAAGAGAGAAAACTATTGCAACTACTTACTACACTTAATCTGATAGTGGGAAACTCCAGTTTTCTGCTTAATCATCAAGGCAATACCTCAGATGAGAACCAAGGAAGTGTTGTGAAATAGAGCATTTTCTTCCGAAGCAAGGAAAGTACTATGACACAGAGGAATTAATTTGTGATGCACCTTTCTAAAACAAAGTTTCTTACAGTGAAAAAGCAGAATCCAGAAGTCAGGACAGTTTTATAAAATTCCTGGGGATGAATTTAAAAAACTTTTTTGCTCTTCTTGTTAAAAGGCAAAGTTTTGTGCATTTAGTTTCTGTGGACAAGAGATTTCTTTTGAAGGACAGTTACATAGTTTTGTTGAAGAGGAAGTTCTGCAAATATTCTCTTGAATTTTATTCATTAAATTCTGCAAATGTGTTAATATGATTTTGTGTGTGCAGAGTTCTGTATTTTATATCATGATTATTATTAGGGATTATAATTTGGAAAACCTTGCAAAATATTTCTATTTATGTTTATTACCAAGGCTAGACATTTAAACTAGGAATTACATAAAATTATCTGAATTTCACACACACATAATATTGGTTACATTTCACTATTCTCTTTACACAAAGAGTGGAGAGGACATGGTGAATTCTCTTGCAAACTTTAAAGATTAAATAGATTAAAAGAGGATTTTTGTAAAATATATTTACAAGTTTGGGCAAGATGTGTCATCCCATAGACTTGAGATCACACACGTCACCAAAAGTTGAGGACATTATGTCCTCAATTGTAACATCCTCAATTTCACAACTGCATGGCACCATTCATCTGAATTTGTCTATAGAAGTCTATAATCAAATGACTGTCTACTATTCAGCAAAAACAAGAAACAGGCTCTAGAATCATTATTTGCCAAGATTCACAGGTGCCTTCTGTAGAAAACTTCTTTATGGAGCTTCACTCCTCTACGTAAGGACACTAATCTATTCAGTACAGACAAATTTTGCCTTTCAGAAACAGAGGGTCTATTTTTATCTTTGAAGTTCATCCAACCCCAAGTTGCAGAAACACTTAGAAGACAGATGCAGATATTCTTTATAGACTTCCTTTTAAATATTCACTGATGGAAACCTGTTTTTCTACTTTTATCATTCAAAGCTGAGGATTCTGGCTTTTATAAACTTTTGGCCAAGTCTTAATCCACAAGTAAAATGTTTCCTCTCCAATGCAATTGATGTTATACTGAAATGTGGATATACATAGATAGGCAGTCTATGTATACAGCAGATGGTCAGCAAAAGAAATAAAAAATCACTTAATGTTGAATAACTTCATGTCAGTAGCAAGGTTCATTAACACATGGACTGGATTCAGCAAGAAGGAAAATGCTACTCAAGTGTTTTGCAAAGTATTGAGGGCTAAAATGATGAAACAGAAAGCTTGTATGCTGTCTTGGGATTCTCTACGTTGGTCTCTACTCAGAGCTTATTTTACTGCAGTTTTGTAGAGAAACATTAGGGCCAACACAGTCAGCAGCTTTGCTATCCATTCCACAGTACCTTGCTCACATCTTGGACATATTTGCCAACTATCTCATTTATATTTATACTGTATCTTAGCCATCGCTCCAGGTATTACCTAAACCAGTAGCTCTTTCTGCAGAAAATACACTAATGAAGCAATCTACACAGATGGTAAGCTTTCAACTTGCATTAAAAAAATCATCAGTTTTTGTTCCAATTTTTTTCCAAAATTAAGGCAACTTTGTCCAAAAATGTGCAGAATAATATATTCACAGTTTCAAGGGCATGATGTCTTTGGGTTCTTTTACAGTCAATTCTAGGATTTCTTCTCAGCTATCAACCTAAAGTTTCTTAAATTTGGAAGATTAAAGAAAAATAAAAAGTAACAAAAAGTTCAGGTAATGATCCTGATTTCAGATTCTATTGGAAATATCATTGTTTAAAACAAAGAAGGAGGGTCTTAGTGTCCTGGGTTCAGCAGCGGCAGTCATTTTTCTCCTTCTTAGTAGCTGGTGCAGCACTGTGTTTTTGACTTTCAGTCTGGGAACAGTGATGATAACGCTGATGTTTTTAGTTGCTGCTCTGTAATGTTTAGTCTGACCAAGGACTTTCTGAGTCTCATGCTCTGCCAGGGAGGAGGGGAAGCCAGGAGGAACCAGAGACAGGACCCCTGACCCAAACTGACCAAAGAAGTATTCCATACCACAGCACATCATGCCCAGGATGTAACTAGGAACAGTTATCCGGAAGGGCTGGAGATCTCTTCCGGGGTGGGGCTGGGTATCGGTCGGTGGTGAGCCGTTGTATTCTCTTCTTTTGTTATTTCTTTTATCATTGTTATTATTGGTGGTAGCAGTAGTGATTTGTGTTATACCTTAGTTAATAGACTGCTCTCATCTCAACCTGTGGGAGTTGTATTCTTCTTTATCCTCCTTCCCATCCCTCCGGGAGCTGAGGGAGGAAGAGGGGGGGGTAAGTGAGTGGGCTGCGTGGCAGGCCTTAAACCATGACACTTAGGAAATATAATTAACACAGTCCAAGCAATATTGAAAGAGATTTCTAATTGCTGTTTTTTAGAAGGGTATGCATTTTGAAAAGTTAATTTCTTATTTTTTTAACACAAATTCTCATAGAATAATTTTAATTGATTCAACAAATACTGATATTTTCCTGCAGTTTTATATAATGAGGAGAGGTTTGAATGTGTACTGAAGAAACTCCTGTTTTCTGGGTTCAGCTGTAGCAGTCATTTTGCTCCTTCTTAGTAGCTGGTGCAGTGCTGTGTTTTTGACTTTAGCCTGAGAACAATGCTGAAAACACACCGGTGTTTTTAGCTGCTGGTAAGTACTGTTTGCTCCGATCAAGGACTTTTAGTCTCATGCTCTGCTGGGTAGGAGGGGCACAAGAAGCCAGGAAGAAGCAGAGACAAGAAACCTGACCTGAACTGGACAAAGGGGTATTCCATACCACAGCCTTTCACGGCCAATATATAAACTGCAGTGAGTTACCCAGAAGGCCCAGATGGCTGCTCTGGCCAAGCTGGGTATTGACTGGTGAGTGGTGAGCAATTGTATTCTCTCCCCTTGTTATTTCCCTTATCATTATTGTTGGTAGCAGTAGCAGTTTTTTGTTATACCTTGGTTACTGGACTGTTTTTATCTCAACCTGTGGGAGTTACATTCTTTCAATTCTCCTGCCCATCCTCCAGGAGCAGGGGGGAGAAGGGAAGGAGGGAGGGATTGAGCAGCTGCATGATTTTGAGTTACAGGCTGGCCTTAAACATTCCTATTATAAGGTTAGAACAGGAGCTATTCATCTAAGAATCTCAATGACCAGAAAGTCAAATAAATAAAGGAAAATAAAAAAAAAAAACAAAAACCACAACTCTCTGGTTTTCTCTTTCACTAAAACCTGGAGAATATAAATTTTGTGGTAGATATGACAATAGATTCGCAATGGGGGAGAAAAACTTAACTCTCTGTAGAGATTGCGTTTATTTTTATAATTTCTTGAATTTTAATAAATAAATTTATTATTGAAAAATAAATACAGAAAAGATGATTCTGGATAGAATTCAGAGAAGGGTTTAGTTTGGTTGGGTTCATCTTCTTTAATATCTTGACAATTGAGAGAAGTTATCATTCATCAAAGATAATAAAACAAAACTGTTAAAAAATTATCAAATGTCACCTTTTGTTTGGAATGCTGACAATTTTTATTATTTCTGCTCCTTGCAGTACTTTAGTTAAAGTCCTTTATTTTATGCTTATTATCTGTGGTTCCATATATGGGTGTCTAGAAAACTGATAATACTTTGACTGGGATAATTTCCTGACAAATTAATTGGAATTAATCCCTTCTGCAGCTGTGATGCATCATCTGCTACTTGAGGGGTTTTTTTTAATGATCTATGGTCATCAATTTTAAACTATACTGCTGATTGTATCTTTCTAATATGCCATAGAGTTCAAACAAACATGCAATAGGTGGGTAAACTTTGTATGTTCTAAATCAGCATTTGCCCTCTAGCCATTTGAAATATGCCATGTGAGATCCCAGTATGCGATTTGTATTTCCACACCATCCTGCAAATAAAAGAACCCTTCCTGTCATTTCCTTCAGTGAGGTATGTGTTGAAGCCATAGGACACAGATGTCTAAGCCATTTGACTTTCTGTTTGTCATTGGTTGTTATGCAGTTGTAGGATATGGAGACAAGCATTAAACTCCAAAATACTGATCAAACTGTGAATGTAGAAGAACAAAACTTGATAGAAAGGCAATATTTTTTTTCATTTCATATGTTGCTTTAAGGCCCTGATCTCCTTCCCTTGTTGATGAAATAAACTTCGTTTACATTCTCTCAGCCTTATGCTTTTCTGTTTCCTGCTTGGAAAAAAAAAACCTTTAAATTTTATTTTTTTAAGTAATGTTACTGACAACACAAGTGCTTTGTACTTGTTCTCTGTGGTACATGACATGTATGACACTTTTCCAAAAGAGTGTAAATACCAGGAAATTGCTGAGAAAAAATTGCACAGATATAGGTTGATGCCTTTTGTGCAATAAATCTTATAGAACATCTCAATAATAAATACTTGTATTTTTTTTATTTCAAGAACCATATAAAATATATGATGTAAGTTTATACATCAATAAGATAATGAGTTCTTCACAGGGTATAAAAATCCATGGGAGTTAATGATTGCAGTGAAAATTATTATTTGTAATGGGCAACTTTTGTCACTCTTAAATTTTCTGCTCTCTTGTTTTGTAAGTAGTCTGAAAACAAATGATCCTATTCCAGGTACAAAAAACTTGGTCAACCTGAATAAGGGTAGCAGAACCCAGCTGTGAAATTTTTCTAACTCTAGGATTATCCAATAATTTGCTGCTTATTAAATAATTGGAATATTTTTTGTGATAGAAAAAATATCCAAGTTGTATATAGTCATATCAGAAACAAAGTTATACCTCACGAGATATTGCCACATACCAGACATAAGCTGAACTGAAAACTCTGGAGTTAGTGTTTGTTGGGGTCTCTGAGTGCAGCCTTTGAGCTACGTTAAGTTCATATAAAAATCTGTCAGGAATGTAAATGTTCTGACAACAGAAAATATGAGGTGAATGCCTCAACAACAAAGCTTTTCCCTGGGTGACATCTGTCCACACAGCACATGTCACCACCACAACTGGCGATCTTGTTGACACTCTCAGCCAGGCAACCAGGGAATAAAACACTATGGATTTTATTATTTATCATGGACTTGCTATGATCCCTCCCAGTGAAAGCTGAGACGTGTTGGCAAGACAGAGCAAGCCTGGGCCTGCTACATATCCTGTCTGTCTGGGAGCACATCAGAGGACTGGATACTTCCTAGCTGTGTGCCTGGCACCTCTCTGAAGTGCTTAATTTATTTAAAAACTGGGGAAGGCAGGAAGGGAGAAAGACAAAGGGAGGGGACAGTCAGTAGAGATGTTGAGATTGCTGCTTGGTATCCTTTGGGGTCAATGAACTGTACATTGTCTTCACCAATCTGTACATAGTTAAATGTGCAAAATAAGTACTAAATTAATAATTTGAAAAATATATTTTTTCAGTAAGCTTTTATGTTTCCAAAAATTAAATACAGTTACATATTTTTTTCCTACTATTTCCATAAGTTTCCTTTGACAGCATTCATAGCAGTTATTCACAAACTGAATTCTTATCTAGCAGTTCAATATCAGAAAAATTAAATGTCTCCCTACTCTTTGCCTTTCAATATACATCTTCTTCTTTCTAGTCATTTATTTTGCTCTTATCAAAAGCATGTAAGAAAAGATAGAGAACATATTGCACCAAATATTAATGTATTTTTGGCTTATAAATGACATAACAGATTGTAAATAAGAGAGAATGACTAACTTTGAATAACCTGGAAGCTGATATATGAGAGTTATTTCTTTGTTTGTGTAGCAAATGGAAGAATGGCATAGTACGAAACAGCAAACTAAGTCTTTTCATCATCATATCCGTGCATTTTGGTCAAATAGGAAACTTGTTTCCAGAACTATGTCATTTGGAAGCATTTAAGACACAGTGGGATTGGTGCATTCCGCATGTTGGAAGCTAAGGATTTATTGCTGGAAGCAGAGGGAAGAACTGAAAACAGTTTTCAAACACTTTATGGGGCCTACAAGAAAGCTAGAGAGGGACTTTTTACAGGGGCATGTAGTAACAGGACAAGAAGGAATGGCTTTAAGTTGATAGAGGGAAGATTTAGATTAGACATTAGGAAAAAGTTGTTCACTATTCTCCACACAAGGGTGATGAGACACTGGCACAGGGTGCACAGAGAAGTTGTGTCTGCCCCATCCCTGGCAGTGTTCAAGGCCAGGTTGGATGGGGCTTGAAGCAACTTGGTCTAGGGGAAGGTGTCCCTGCCCATGGCAGGGAGTTGGAACTGAGTGATCTTTAAGGTGCCTTCCCACCCAAGCCATTACATGATTTTATTATTCTGTGATGTTTTTCTAAAGTAACAAAAAGTAAACATGAGACAATGCAAACAATTTAGATGCAGTACTTTTCAAAGCAATTTTTTTTTTAAAAAAAGCTTGAAAACCTACCATCTGCAAGACTGAAACTATCCAATCTTCAAATCTATCTGAAGTCAAAGCTATTATATCTTTAACCTCCAGGGTCGTGTCTCAGGTCATCATAGCTAACGTCTGGCATTTGTTGTCCTCCTTGGAAAGCTAGTATCTCACCTTCTGAGCGAGTTGATAGGGTAAACTGCATATGACTAAACATAGGTAAGAAATCTAAGATGCTCGTATGTGTCCATTTCTATGCCAAATATCTCGTAGTTCTTTGACTTTTTTAATTCAGAATTTTTCCTGATTCAGAGCCTGAGAAGTTTTCTTTTTTTTCAGAGTGCTGTTAGACATCAGCTGACAAGCAGAGACCTCTTTGTCAAAGTGAAGCATCAGAGCAATGAAGCGTTTTGCCTGAAATACAGATATGTGCGGCAACATCCTCCTATCCCCCCACAAGTCCAACTTTTATCTTCCCTTTTATTCTGCGCTCATATCAAAACTTTCTTGCACTTTGCATTAATACCAGCTTTCCACAGAGGAGATACATTTTTACTTTACATAGAACAGACCAGAAAAACATTTATGTTACAGTAATTCATCCCAGCCTGAGCTGAAAATGGGGCCCCACTGTGGCATGTGCAGTACAAACACATAGTGAGACAGTCTGTTTCTCCAAAGAAATACAATAGATAAAAGATAGCAAGGGAGATGTAATATTGTCAGCCCTGTTGTACTATTGTGGGTACAGACACAGGGACTTTGGTGACTCCGCAGAAGTAGTCTGATGCTGGAGACTAACTTTCAAGGATCATTCATTCTTAGTTTACTTCTGTATTTCTTATAACTCATAGGTGATAAAAGATATGTCCTTATGGGACACTTTAGACTCTCCTGCATCAGGAAAATCAATGTTCAAATATGCTTTTATGATACAACTGAAATCTGGAAGATATTGCAACTTTCTGGATTTGGGGGTAGTCTGAAGACCTGGGTGCTCCAAGATGAAATATCTCATTGTAGTGTCCTTGTCTGAACTCCTGATGCATTTGTGGTGTACATTATCATGATGCTTGAAGGTATCTTGTCACATGACGGCCACCATGTCACACATCATGACAACAAAAACAGATCAGGCTAGGAGCAAATAGAAGATGCCAAGCTCAGAAATGTGTGCCAGGATTTATCCACATGTCAAGTAATTATTTTAAAGTGTAGGCTTGCAAGTCTTGTGAGTCACTGCAGTGTTGGCTCTGATGTTGTTTCTACAAGTGATTCACGTGGATAGATGACTAAGTTATGTATAAATTTGGCCTGAGGGAAGGTCCTTTCCAGCAGTTTGGTCACAGTAAAACCAAAAGCCCCTTAGCATTGTTGATCTGTGCTGGGGACTGAATGCGTTGAATACTGTATTTTGACAACCAAAATCCTACTGCAGTTTTTTCTTAATGTACACTTTTCTATTTTGATACCACATGGCTATTTAAAATAAAATGTTATTTTAAGCTGCCTGTGTTTTATTGCCTTCAAATTTTCGGGTTCCAGTACTCATAACACCAAATTCATCACAAAATTTGCCTGGGGAAAAAAAAAAAAAAGGGAGTTTGGACATCTGTGTTAAAAACGAGGGGTTTTGGAAAGTGGAAGGGACAGAGGCAACTTGTAGAGAAATGAAGGTTAACAGATCTAAAGGAAAAAAAAAGATCTTCTAGGTACTATTTCATGTAGGAGAAAAGGAAATTGAGCCCAACTTTCCACTTTTCAGAACTATATTGTATAAAGGAAATTGATCTTCCAAAGGAATATGTTTTTCCATTTTTATTACCTTGTTACTCTTACAAGAGAGCCCACAAGAAAGAGATGGACTCTAAAATAGTCATTCTTCTTGAATGAAATTTTTTCCTTGAGTATTCTTCTGCTGCTGCACTTCTCAGTACTGTCTCCTTTGCAGTGTTGCCTGAATATGCAGCAGTATTATATAGTATATATTGGCAATATGTGGAATGAAGTAGCATCTTATGCCAATGTTTTGTCCTTTTAAAGTATACCCTGTTTTCCAGTGCAACAGTACTGTAATAATAGTTAGTGACTGAGTAATCAGATTTTAGTATTGCAAGTGTCAGAACAAGGTGTAATACAGCATCTTGCAGTATTAAATTAATATCATATAATACTGTATTGGTATAACTCCTTTCATGTCAGATGATTCCTGCTAAGAGAATCTTTTTTTTTTAACAGTTTGCATCATGTTTCAAAATGTGAAATATGATTGTTAAAGCACCACTATTAGGGTACAGTTGTACCGATAAGTAGTCCATAATTTAAAAGGACAAAACATTGTTATGGAAGATGTGACTTCATTATATATATTGCACATATGATACTTCCAGAGCATGGAAGCAGGCATATTCCTGCCCTGTGACTTCAATATAACCTGTCTGCTAGTTTCACAGCACCTCATAATATGGTGAAATTACTTTGTTCCAGTGTTGTTGTTCATAAAAAAAAATCAAATGTGGAGTTGTGGGGAGGCTGGAAAAATTTTCATGTGTAGCATGTAATCAACAACAGTCCCTTAGGAGTATGTAATAAATTGCTGCAGCATTAGGAAACCAAATCTCCTTGAGAGAAAACATATTACAAGGACAGATGTTAAGAGCATTCTACCCTATGTATATGCAGCTATTAAAAATATGTGTGAAAACACAGATATACACAACAGTTTATCTTAGATTGTCATTGTTACCAGACCTATTATTTGCAGGCCTGTATATCATATTTTTATGTTTGTCATGCTAGTTTTAAATAGCTCTAATCCCCAGTCCAATTAAAGGTGTCACCTCAAAGCAGATCATTTTATTTCCTTGGAGAGAAGATGCAGACTTATTATTCAGTTTAGTAGAGCAACCACTGCCAAAATGACCTTCGTTTTATCTCACATACTTTCATCTTATCCCCTTCCTTTTCTACAGCATTCAACTTTCAGATGTGTGCCTGGTGTGTCAGATCAAATCAAAGTTTATGCTAGAGAGGCTCTTCTTTACACTGAAACTTGCAAATTCTTTTTTAACTCACACATGCAATATCTTAATTGAAGCAGATCAAGACATTTTCTGATTTTTTTTATAATACAAAATAATGTGCAATCCAAGTATATTTTTCTTTGATTTTTCTTGGATTATTTTTTTTTTTTAGAAACATCTCTATGATATTTTGTATTCTATTAAAATAAGATGTTCTAAAGCCAGACAGAATATTGCTTGTTTGGAAGTATCATATACATTAGACACAGTCCATTCAGCTGAGCTTTTGCTGTTTTATGCTGACTTTCCATAACATAGTCTTCATCTAAACTCACTATTCACCTTCATTCTAGCAGTCTGCTAAGTGATGTATAGATTTTTTTCCCTTGCATTCAATGCCACAGATGTGCTTTGATAAGAAAAATATTATCTTTGATGTGTACTGTGAAACTTCCATGTATTGAACTTAGTGGCTTCCTTGGTGGAAGATTTTATGGCTTTCTAATTTAGTGCTCATTATTCAATTATAGCAAAGCAATCTAAATCAGCTAATAACCAACTCTGAGATGTAAGAAACCAATTCTGTGTAACATCCTGAGGGCATGGGTTTTATCTAAACTATTTTTTTGGGAGTATTTCATTCTGAAGCTTTATAAAGAAAACAGGTTTTAAGGCCTCAGTATTCTGATGGACTGTGTTACAAATACTATAAAAAAGTGAGATATCTTAAATCTTTTTCCTGTATATGGACTGAAGAGAAGACTAAGATACAAGTCCCTCCCTGAAATGTTTTTACAGGATTCAGGCCCTGTTGTCATCCCAGGGGATGTGGATTCTTTTTCTCTGCGAAATTCAGAAAGAGAAAAGCAAGAAAAAGCAAATTCATGGCTCTTCCTCCTTTTATAGCTGATTGTGGTGCATTCTGTGGGAAATTCCAGAACAAACCCAGATTCTTTCTGCAACTCTTCTGATTGATGCAGCCATTCACTGCCTCTGGTAATGAATATCTTCTAGGTCTACATTATCTCCAGAGTATGTTTCTTTAAAGAAAATCCCTTATGAAGATAAGGGTATTTTTCAAACATAAGGCTGCTAAGAATGGGTTTCCTTTCTGAAAGAAGGATTTCTGTATGTCAATTAAAACATGCTTTAAAAGTTATTAAGTAGTTTTGTCTGTATTTTCTTTCATCTTGCGTTACCAGAATAAGAACCTTTAAAAAACTGACTAGACTATTGGTATAACCAACATCTTCACTGTAAATTACATGGCAATATTAAATATCCAGTCTTTATAAAAATTCAAACACTTACGTTTTATTTAAGATTACACATTTTAGTGTACAAGTGTTGTACCTTGGTCTTTTAAAATTAAATTTTTTATTTACCTGAGTTGCTCATAATCTTCAGTTGCAGTTTGTGGCACCAGACTTTTGTTTTGTTATTATGCTGAGGAAGATATAATTTTTTTCCATTTTCTTTTTTCCAAAGGCAACTTATTGTTGCCTTTTCATTACTTTTCTCATTTTAATATTTTTGTTTATGTCTTTATTAAGTCACAAATTCTGCTGGTTAAATTTGACCTCAAGTGCCGCTTTTTCATTATGAAGTGCTACAAATAAGATTCATACATGCAGCAAAGCGCTGTACTGAGTGCATTCACTCAATTGGATAACATTAGCCAAGGAACTAATTTGAATGACACAGAAAAGAATTAAATCAGGTGCTAACCTGGCAATTCAAAATTAAGAAATGAAAGCTTTTCCCTGTCTTCAATGCTTTTCCATAGTGTTTGGATATTAAATCCGATCACAGGAAATCATTACCATTTTTACTGAAAGATCTTTGAGAAAGTGAAAATTCTCCTCTGCAACTCTATTTATATTTCTTTTATGCTCTTAAGCATAGATGTTCCAGTTTCCTTATTTTGGGTCCATAATTTGGGTGGATGAAAGTGCCTGCTTATCTTCAGCTCAAATTTGTGTCAGGTGTTTCACTGTCAGCAATTCATGGGTAGAATTAGGTCTTCTGTTTCTGTGATTTTCAGCTTCTAAGCATATAACAATTATGTTTGAAAAGAAATCTTACTGTTATGTTAGTCAAAACAGAAACAAGAACAAATTTCATTTCCCATAACACAATGTCAAATTTATAACCACAACTTTTCTTGCTGCTTTGCCACTTCCCACTGCCACGCATGAGCTACAGTGTCCTATATGGACACCTGTATTCAGTAAAATCAGTATTTCTTTATTCCCTCCACTTATTTTGTCTTTGAAAAATTAGAAGATACAATCTGAAGGCGATCTTAACATGAAATTATGCACGCACAGATATCATCTTTCAGAGCAAGTGAGGGTCACAATGCTCAGTCAAAACTGTGAAAAAGACTTGCCTTTTGCTGCCTGGAATAGAAGATAGGTTTTGCACTTCATTTGAGAAAGAGGCTGCTGGAATCAAGAGCTTGCACTAACTTAATGACTATGTTAATCTTTTGCTCAAAGTAGATATACTAGACCACAGATACCATACACAAACTGCTTCCAAAGATTAACAATTATTCCTTACACTTTGTGGTCCTACTACAGAAATATGCATGATGAGGTACAGCAGATATATGGCTTTACAACCCAATTCCTACAAAGCAAAACATCTCGTGCTTCTCGACCATTTCAACAACCCTCCTATGTGGATTTTCAACACCTACCTATTCCTGCAGAGCAAAATATATTGTGGTACCAGCAGTTTTTCGATAACCTTCCTATATAAAAACTGCAGCAGGAGCTGGCCATCTAGTGGAGTAACAATTGCTGCATGCGGTGGGCTCTGGCTGAGCAAACACAATGAATGAGTCTATGATGCTGCGAGTTTTTAAGGTTGATGTGTCAATGCAATGAGAACATATTGGTAATAATCACTTGAGCCTTTTGAAGCAGCACAGCCTCAAATTAATTCATGGAGGCAGCAGCTCTCTTGGTAGCTTACTCCACAGACATTCAGGATTCTTTCTTGGAGTGCTTTTTTTTTTCTCTTGTTTTTCTCTTTATCTCTTGAAATTGAATGTTTTATCGTTCCAGCCCTATATTCAACATGGGAACAGAGGATCGCCATAGCAATTTCTTTGCTCCTTGTTTGTTTTGAATTTTCAGTCAGTATTTATCTTTGAACACAGCCAGTAAAAACTTCACTGATTACAGAAAATGCATTGATTAACTCAGATTTCATTTTAAAATTCAGATTATTTTTAAACATTGCACTCAGCAGTACTGTAGCAGTTTATAATGGAAATCTATGGACTTTTGATGTTTCTTGGCATGATTTGACTTTCAGGAAAAGGAACAAAGGTTTGTTTCATGTTAATGAAAGAAAACCTTAAAATCTGGAAAGAACATCTGGAACTTGAAAAGATTTGCAATGACCAGAATAAAATAAAAATAGTTATACTGTTCCCACCAGCAGTGTATAGAAAAGTGCTGCAGTAAATAAGACATTGTTCTGACCCCTAGTGCAGACTGAAAGCAAACTATTTATACATTATTCTAGCTGAAGAATATAAACTGTATTTAAAATGAGACACAGGAATGTAGTTTCTTTAACTCACATGTCAATCGACTCTTTTCTACCATGAACAATGATGTTAGGAGAGGATTCAATTGTATTTTGGTTCAAGGAATAGAAAATTGAAATATAAATGCAATTTTGCTTTATGATTATTAAGTAGCTTGATTGAGAAATATGGAAGAAATTGCAAGCAATTCTGTCTAACTGACTAAATGAATCTCATTTAAAAACAATCAAGCAACAATTGTTTTCAAATTTAGTAACAAAATTTTGAGTCCAGAGAAAAGAGACAGGTATTTTCATTAGTTAATTATAACCTTGACCATACATAGGGGCTCCTTCAAGTGTGAAAATTATTTCTGGAATACTACATAGTTAAATCCCTATAAAACTCAGTCTTACAGAAAGTTTTCATGAATTACATTAAACTTTAAGGACAAACCTCCCAGCTTAATGAAAGAGAAAACCAACTCTCACTTTCAACATATTCTTTACAAATCCTTTGTATATACTTTCTACTGCCTTGTGAAATACAATGCAAAATTAAACATTAACATAATTACTTTGTTTTTACTAACTGCCAGCATCGTGACCTTTAATAAAAACTGAAGCATTGGTCTCTAATCTGTATCTGAAAAGACAAGTGCCCATAAAATATAATTTAAAATAGTATTTATACCTCCATTAACTCAGTCTAATTTCTCTTTCCATAATAAAATTTGCCCTTAGCTATCAATAGCAGAGCTCAAACACCGATCTGAAGGAGTTGTTTGGAAGGCCTTTGGAAAGGATTACATTTTGTTCCAGTTCCCCCTTCTTGTTTCGTTGGAGCCTAGAATATCATTAGCATGCAGATTAGTGATTTTTGCTTTTGTTTTCATCTTCTCTTAAATATAATAATTTTAGTACTTGATTTTGGTTTCCTTATTCCATTCACTTTCTGCTGAAATATCTGGTTTTACAGCCTGAGCAATAATTCATGTTTCTCCATTGCGTTACCCACTACTCATTTCATGCTCACCTGTTAGCAGTTCTGTGCCAAAAAATTCAGTACCTTGTTTGGATTAGGTATACTGTTATCATGAGAAGTACCTGAATATTATTCTATCAATACTTGTGTTTCCTTTCTTCTCGCTATGTCTCATCACCACTGAGACTCCTTTCCTGTATCCATTCCTGCATCTACCAGATTTTATTTTTTTTAAGGAGGTTTAGAAATTAAACCAGTGTCTGTTGAACTTTCCCCTCACTTCTCAGTTTGAAGCTCTTCTTATTAGCTGTAAAAACCTTGATGTAAGAAGGAAATTTATCCATACAGTCAGATATAATCCAGCCCTTGAAGATGTTCTCTTTCAGCAAATACATTCCACTGGCTAAGTATTCCCAAACCTGCCTTTAGCACTGATCTTTGATCCATCTATTGGTCATCATTATGTCATCATATGTCCAATCTGTCTGTAGTGACTAGAAAAAAAATTAAGGCAGTCACTAAAATGGGACATATTTACCTTAAAAGTAAGTCAGAAGATTCCTAAGTTGATTCAAAATCATGCTGCTATGAAATTTTAGTACAACTCCCTGTTAAACAGACAAACTCATTGCTAGCAAAACTTATTATCATAAAATGATAGCATCATAGAATACCAGGTTGAAGGGTCATCTAGCCCAACCTTTCTTGACAAAAGCACAGTCTAAACAGTACTCTGTCCAGTCAATCTTAAAATTGTACGAAGTTCCCCAAGTGGTGGGGAATCCACCACTTCCTTGGAGAGATTATTCCAATGGCTGCTGATTCTCGTGAAAATTTTAACTCATGTCCAACCAGAGCCTTCTAGGGAGTAACTTGTACCCATTATCCCTCATCTTTTCCATGTGATTCCTTGTAAGTAGGAACATGGTGATAAGATCTCTAAACCTTCTTTTCTGTAGGCTGAACAAACTCTGTTCTCTCGGCCCTTCCCCATACGGCAGGTTTCACAGTCTGTTGGTCATCTCTGTGGCCATTTTCTGGACCCTCTCCAGCCTGTCCACATCTTTTTTGTGCAGCACCACATCTTTATATTAACAAATAAGCTTGCAAGTTTATTTGTTAAAAGAAGTGTATCCTTCAGAAAACAAGAAAGGTGTGCTTTGATCAATCATTTCAACTCATCTTCGCTTTTTGTACCTCTGCTCATTTGTATTCTATCATCGCCACTTCAGATAGCAACCAAAGATTGTCTCAAAACCTTATACTGTTTTTTTTGGAAGATCTGATTATATGAAATTTATGTAGAGGAAAAATAATGTTAATTTGGATTGCGTTTCTCATGTTTCAAAAAAACTCAGTTCCTGATGAAATCTTTCATGTTGAATCATCTCTACTAGAATGCTCATTTAAGTCATGTCCAAGAAACACAGGACAAAATTTTGAAATACTGCAGTGACCATATCATTTTTCTTAGTGGAGTGTTTTCTAATTACGAAATTACATTTTTCTTTTCAACTAGCAGATCACAAAGCAAACCACAATATGTAGAAAAAAGGTGGCACAAGAGCCATAACAGCTGTCTTCTGAAAGGAAAGTGGAAGGGTTCACAAAGTGCCACCAAGAGGCAAAGAAGAATTGATGGAGCCTTAGCTTGCAAAGGAGAGCTGAAAGCAGGGGAGACTAAAGTACCCTTTGCAGTTCCAGTTATAGATAAAAATACAGATAAAAAATAGATAAATTTATAAATTGGCAGAGTACATGCTAAATGCAGGATTCACTGACTAAGTCCACAATGCTTGTGGTGAGAAGAATAACTTTCTTAAAAGCTCATTCATTTCAAATTTATTCTAGTGTCATTCCACTAATTTCAACAAAGCAATTTTCAACCAGCAATCAACTATAATAACTTCATGTTAATATAGATTGGACTAGCTAGCTTTCAGGATATTTCTGTTTCTAAGAAAGACTAAACCACTTCTATTTTCTTTCCTTACATATCCTTTCAAATTGCATTCATATCTGACAAATGAGACAAAAAATCAATAGTATGTAGTATACACTGTATATAAACTGTAAAGTTCTCAAAATAGCTGTGCTTGTTTCAGAATAGGTGCTCATTATTCAGTATGAAATTATTTGGCACTGTTACAATTGGCCATCTTTCATTGAAAACATGGTACTGTAATGCAGAGGCAGACCAAATAGAATGAATCTGTATACTGGAGTTATTTTAAAATTGCCTCACATAACACGGTCACATACAAATCAGGTTTTATTTTGACCTTTCTGACCATATTTAGGAAAAAGTGAATAGAGCTATATTGAAAGCTAGGGTGGTTCAACTCCTACAAATATAAAGACTGCGTACCGTGCATGTTCCATATGCTGCACACATTCCCATATCTATATCCTTAAGGAGATTTTAGTATCAAAACAGCAGTTTGAGTTTCTAAGATTTTCATAAGCTTTCTTACCTCTGCCTTGGCATGCGGATGAGTGGCTGTTTATGGCATCTCTTACTAAGGCCAAAGAGCTTGTGAACAGTTTTCTGTGCCTTGAGGAAGAGTTGCTTCATGCTGTTTTCAAGTTGTTCATAGCGACGCTGAAAGTTAGAATCCATTGTCCACAAATGCATTACAGTAGATGTGTTCAGGAAATAATTCATAGGCAGCCTTTTCATAAATAATTTGAATTCATCTAAAAAAGAAAAAAATTCTTTAATTACTTAGCTATGGCTATTACTGCAGCTAAAGTGAACTTCTAATTTGTTTTTTCTTGAACTATTTTTTAAAATTTGGAACTTCTGCAATTTTAGAATTTAATATTTTAACTCTTTCAAAGTAGAAAGATAAATGCATTTTTAGTGGTAATATTAGAATAAAACCAGCAAAACACAATATTTAGATAATTTTAAAATTGATGTTAAAACAAATACCAGCACTGTCAATATTTCTTTACCTGAGTAATATGAAGATTAAGTAAGAATCAGTTTCTTACCTTCAAATCTGGAATCTGAAAATAAATAGGCATTTAAAGATCAACATATATTGACTTATTTGGAGGAAATAAGAAATTGCCTTAAAAGTAGTACATTCTAATACTTAAGAAAAGCAAGTAGATGTGATTTTACAGGCCAGCTCCCTTTAAGGCATATTATTTCACCTAAGACAGCCATTAAGGATCAGACTTTCAAAAGTATTTAGAATTGAAATGGAGTCTTTGAAAGCATTTTAAGGTACTTTGACACTTAAAAAATGTCTGGTATAACTTCTTTTTGACTCATGTCCCCATCTCTAAAGTGATAAAAAAAGAGTTCTTAAATCACAAGGTCACTGTTACTATGAATCACTATAAATGAATCACTATGCTTTGTGGTTTCTTCCGATAGCTCAGTCCACATCAGATGCGTAGACTGAATCCTGTAAACAGAATCTTCTTAATCAGTGAGTCTATTTGCATAAATAGGGTAATTTACAGGTTTATTTGTAAGTTTAAGCCTCAATGAACTTCCATTTAAAAGGGTTCTAATTACTGGGGGAAAATGAGAAAATGAGTAGCACACTTGAATGCACATATTTATCCCTTTTTTTTCTTGCTTCCATGTATCAGTACATTTTCCTGTCCTCCTGCCCTCTGCTATCCTCCTACCCTTCCCAATCAGTTTTTTCTTTCAGCTTGCTCCTGTAGTGAAGTCACTTATCCCACAGTCTTGTTTTCACCCTGCCAGATGCTCCTTTTGGGTGGTTTACACTTCAGCAGACTATGTGAATGCAATGATCCAACTGACTGAAGTAACCTCGCTCTTAAAACTAGAGTTAATCATAGTATTTAACATTGCTATAATTTGGGTTTGCTCATGGGAGGGGGTTGATTGGAGAAAATGTTTTATGGGTGGAGAAGAAAGATCTTTTCTAAATGAGCTAGAATGACCCTTATCTTTATCCTGAGAGATAAGAAGCCAGGAAGTAGAACAGCCTATTTTGGCATAGCATTTCCTGCAAAGGATGAATATTCATCAGAAGACAAAAAGCATTGAAAGGTTTTTTGGAATATAAAAATGACAAGCAAGGGTCAAAGATTATTATTTTCATATTTAATAAAGTGGTTTTTAAAAATCATCTATGAGCTCCTTGGAAATGTGTTATTTATTTTCTCCTAATGCCTTCCTTTTTGGGAATAGGAAGTTGTCTACTGCTCTATGCTTCCCTTGGGGACTGCACTGCTGCCCTCTGCTGTCCCTGGTACAAATTAAGGGATTGGGGAAAGGAACTGTATTTTATCAAGTATTCAGACCATCTTGTATTTTATTCTTTCCCTTCCCTAATTTTGTCTAAGAAGTTGGGTTTTATCCTCTGTCCAGACAGAATAAGTATCTGTTTCTGAGTCTGTAGCTTAATAATTGGAAATAATAGCAGTATTTAATAAATTGATTAATAAGCATCTCCATGAGTCTCATTGCAGTCTGGGGAAAGTTAGTCCTTGTTTTCTCCTTCCCTTTGTCTTCTCATGCTACACTTATGAGTCCTTGCTTCCTTCAAAGCTTTGCACAGATGCTGTGAAAGAGGATTATGCCTGGCTGGCCTAAAGGGGGCACAGACCCATTGGCTTGATAAAGTCTTCCAAGCCTAAAGAGTGCATTTACAAATTTAACAAGCTGGCAAACTGGTAGTAAGAAAACAGAAAAAAAAACAAAAAAACAAAACGAAATATGGTTAACTGAACTGTTACAAAGTATGTCATTTAGCAAAGCAGAAATCTGCAGTTTGTATGAATCAGTCAAGCTCTAGTGACTGCAGAGGAGTATACTTATACACCTAGGGAGCATCAGATTCGTAAGACACACTCCTGACTACCTGTTTTAATTGTTCACTTCTCATTTCACTATGTCTCATGAGACACTGGTATATCTACTTAAACTCAGTTTCATGAAGCCAAAAATAAACCTAAATCTCTGAGGAGAGAAAATACTCAGAAGATGCCTTTTTAGTTTTCATATTGCTGTAATAACTTTTTTAAGAAACATTGTCAATTTGCCGTCCTTTGCACAATGGTTATAAGCTCTACAGCTAACAACTAATCGGATGCAGTGTTTAGAAGTGATAAGAAGGGTTTATACTCCTTAATGTGCAATGCAAAAGCATTTTGAAAGGAAAATTCTTCTTTTTCTCTCTGTAATAAACATCTTCTTTGACTATCCCTGTGCCTTGTATGATCATGCTAATGAGAACCACAATACAGGTAAAACAGAAACTGAGATAAAACAAACATGGTTACATAATGCCTTAAGCAAAATAGAAGAAAAGATAATGTGCTCATATCTTAAACAGACACATTTCATGATCTGTGAAGTTACAACATGAACTCCTAACACTGAGAGATGATTAAACTATTACACTCTCATCAACACACAGCCAGGCATTCCTGAGGATTAACAGCCAGTATTACAGTGCTGAGGGCCATAGAAATTGCTGCTATTAAAACATGATACTTGATACCACATATGATATGCTTTCAGCACTTCCACATCTATTTTCACAAGGATAACGCATGCAATAGCTTTTTTGTTTTTTTCATATTTTTAGCTAACTTCAAATACTGGGGGAAAATGTAAAACATTATATGCAGTGGTTGATCAAAAAAATTTAACTCTCGTTTTATGGCTGGTCATGTCTGTTTTTCATTTCTCATGTTCTGCAAGGTAAATCTTCCTTGTATTAATGGTGACTAGAAATTGAAGTATTATATCATTTTCAGTGGCAAAGAATAAATGAAAAATATCACAATTGGAGCAAAGATTATTACTGAAATCGGATTAATATCGGATATATTTATGCTGTAAGAAATACCTAGAGCTACTTAGCTTGTAACTTGGATTTTCAGTGTTATGCCTTATCAGAGCAGGGCTTAATGTTGGGTACAATGATTAACACTCTGCATATAGAGCTAGCAAAGACCAGAAAAACTCAGTAAGCCTTATCAAAGGATGTGATAATGCTCTGCTACAAGAAAAAGAGGTACCTGCTCTATGTTGAAAAAGAATAGGACCCCTGATTTACCTGCCACAAATATTCTGCATATCCTTGATATTTTGAATTACAAGGCCTGTGCAAGACTATCACACCTACAAGACCATGGCACATTTTTGGTTTTGTTACAGCTGAGGCTGAGTGGGTTTTTTGGAATATTTCAGGCCATCAAAATATCTTGTATTAGCTTGATTTCTAAGATTCCTTAGAGCGGATCTCTGGAAGCATCCCAGAAGTCAACACTTTCATACCAGCTTGGGAATGTAGAACACCAGGCTAATAACAGTACCGTGGGCTCACATCTGACTGTGCAACATAATGCTGGTGACATTAACATGCCACTTATTATCACTGCACTTTCTTCTTCTATTTTCTTTAGATTAAACAGAGCAAGTCCATGTCTGAGCTTTCAGACTGTCGTACCCAAAATTTTCTTTTAAACTATATAGCAGCTGTTTCCTCAGTGTAACAGAGATTATTTCTACTCTATTGATGTTATAATCAGAGGAATTTTCTCACAGCCCAGGATACACTCTGTATAAAGGCAGAGAACAATCTCAGCTTCTGTAGTCAGGTTAACATGAGCAGGAGGATAAAACAGTAGTTCCTTTATGCCATATCTTGTGCAGTGCTTTTTACCCTTTCTTACGTATGTTATCTCAGACATGTCACCAGTGCCACTGATAGGCTCAGCTTTGGGCAGTCTCTTTTGGAGCTGGCTGGCACTGGCTTTGTCCAACAGGGGCAGTGCCTGCTGTCTTCTCAAAAAAGGTCACCCCTGCAACGTTTCCTCTTACCCCCCAGTTCATTGCCGCACAAACCCAGTACATCTTCAGAAACATTATCCAAGAGGGCTCAATCCATGATTTTCCAGGGACCAAAGTGAAGCTGGTCAATCAGTAGTTCCCTGGATTGTGCTTTCCAACTTCTTTGATGAATGGCATAATATTTGCCTTTCTCCATTTATTAGGGATCTTCCTCAGTCTCTATGATCCTTCAAAACTAACAGGGAGGCCTTACAGGCATATCATCCAGCCCTCTCAAAACCCACAGATAGTCTGTTGAATACCATGGACTATCACAGATCAAATTTCCTCAATTAACCCTTGATTCCATCATTACTCACTGCTGTTAGTTTCTCTGCCCCTTGAATCCCCTTCCTAAGCTCAAGGACCTGGGGTATTTGCTGGTGAAGACTAAAGGCAAAGGCAACACTGAGTACTTCTGCCTTATCTGTTTATGCTGAAACAAATAAATCACTAAATCACTGAACCTATTCAGCTGCAGTACCACATTTCCTTATTCAATCTTTTACCACTAAGGCATCTGTAGGAACTTTTCTCGTACCTTTCAGCATTCCTTGCAGGCGCTGGTTCTAGATTTTCCTATCACCATTTCTTAATGTCTGGGCAATGTTTGTAAAATCTTCCTTGATAGCCTGTCGCTGTTGCAGACTGTCTGCAGTCCAAAGATAAAAGTGAAACATCAACAGTGAATATTTATTTTAAAAAAGGAAGAGAGAGTACTCTGTCTTTAATGCTGTTTTATATATGTGTTTTTAACTCCACATTGTTGGAGAGCACCTTCCTGTGGCAAGAAGACTACTAACTAATGATGCATGTTTGCTCTATCACTGTGATCCATTAGGGAAGCTGTTTTGAGCTGGAGAACAGGGTCATTCATCCAGGAGATGTGCTTGTTGATACTTCAGATAGGCTTTCTAGGGTTCCAAATCCTTTGATGCCAAAGTAGGTTTCAGCACAAAAAAGGAGAAGACAGTGTTGCTCTTCTTTGATTCCTATATGCTACTTTTTTCATTTAGATCTCTGTCATGAATTTCCTGTTTAGCAAAGCTGGTTTTCCAGTATATCTGTGCATTTTCCTGAGCGTCAGGAAAGATAATTCTTATGCCTGGATGATGCTGTCGTTAAAATCTGGCCAGCTTTCCAGAGCTACTTTGCCTTCAGAGATGCCTCAGAGGCAATACCAGAATTAGATGAAGACTTCTTTTGTGAAGCCCTGGTCTTCATTCTGCTGCTTTTCTCATCCACTCCTTTACAGATCCTGAACACCATTATTTTGTGTCTTCTACAGCCAAAGTTGCCATTTATTATCCCACCCCCGGCCAGCATTTCCTTGTTAGGGAATAGCCAGTCCTGTTGATCCATCCAGTATCTATATCAAGATGTTATTCCTGACACCCTCCCAAACCCCCTTAACTGATTATGCTCCACAGGGTTGGCTTTTCAGTAGATGTTAGGGAGGTTGAAGTTCTCCATAAGAAGCACAGAAGGGTATGTCTACAATACAGACATATCATTGACTTGCTTAAGGAAGGCTTCATCTGTTTCCTCACATTGAGTGGGTGGCTTGTAACACATTCCCACCTCAGTGTCACGCTTGCTGATCTCTCTTTTGACCCTGACCCATGAAAGCCAATTTGTTCTAATAGCAAGCCAAAATAAACAGATAGTATTGCATAAGGAAAATGAGCAAGAGTCAGAGACAAGAAGAAATATTCAGACCAAAAGCTTTCATTGAAAAACACTAAGGAAATATCTCTAGTAACTCCAGCAATCTATTTGCATACAGAAAAGATGACGCACAGTAACAAAGCAAGCCATCCAACCCTGCAGTGCCAATTTGCTTAACCTTTGTGCCCATTTCAGTGCTGACCTTATCTGCTGATACTGTAAATAAGCTTATTATTTAATATAAATACTGGTTTATTTTTTTGATAGGTTAGAAGCTGGAAAGAAGACTACGAATTAATTTCACACAAAAGCTAAGGAAAGCTTCACTTCACAACAAAGAAGGCTTTTCAGTAGAACTGTGCAGAGAATAGAAAATCCGTTTTGTGAAAGGATTTTTAGCATTCCAAAATTAGAATACAAACTGAATCTTTTGATATTCTCTAAAATTCTCCAGATGCTTCTATTTTCTTTGAAATCCTTTAAAAGGAACACTGCAAGATTTTCTTGCTTTACTTTGTATTGACTCAAGCAAAATGCTTCACTTTGACAAAACATAAATTTCACGTTTTTACGTCAACATTTAATTTCTTATTTTAATGAAAGCTATAAAGTCAGAAATGACAAAATGAATAAATATTTAAAAACGAAGGTCAAAGTGCTTTACTGTATTCTGCCAAAAAAAGTCATTTTGCAATATTTGAAAGAGTATTCCTGGTTTGTTTTTCCTTTTTCAAAACATCTGCTTCAATATTTTGTAATACCTGTAGACAAATCTTTACCTCTGCTACACTTCAATTGTATTTTCTCTTTAGACTGCAAGCTCTTCAGAGAAAAGCCTGTCTCTTATTATGTCTTTATAGGGCAGTTAGCACAATAGACCTCAGATTTAATTGTTGCCATGTATTGTGAGTAATGATAATAATAATGCATTTGCTTATGGCTCCAAGCATCTGCATCCTCCTTGGAGTCCTCTGTCATAGCTGCAGTTAGTGTGAGGAGCAAGAGTTCTAATAGGAAAGATCTCATAATGCCCACCAGTTTATCACACTTTCTACATAAATGTACTCTATGTTAGAAACCTTTTACTCTAACAATGCGACAATGGTATTATAATTCCTTTCCCATAACAATGCTTTTAATTGTACTCAGGGCAATAAATATGACAGCAAACAAATACTAGTGTCAGCTGTAAACTGAAACCTGAGATCACAAAGCTGGTAGTCTAAGAGAATAAAAAACAGGGAGACATACATTTTAAATGGTTGGATAGGGTTGCTGTTCAATAAAGTGCTGCCTCAATATTTTTTAGATATTATTAAAGAGATTTATAAAAGATACATGTTTTTTAAAATATTCCACCATGATTCAAAAGCCTAGAGAAAACAAAGTACTAAAATGAACATATATTTGTTTTTATGTTGCAATGAATTTTAGTTGTTCCTGATGCATTACTCAAGTTGTCAAAGATGTAGCAGCTGTGTTCCAAGAAATATGTTTGAAAATAATCCAGTTCAAGGAAACATAAGACTGCAGCTTGAAACAACCTTATTTCTTTACAGAAAGGATAGTAAAGCTGAATTTTCCACTTCCCTTTTCCCCTACGCAGTCTAAATCTTTCAGCTCTCCCTATAATTAAAACATTTGCTTCTCTAAATCAAATTAGCTCTTTTTTAAATTTTCTGAAGGACAAAGAGAAGGAAGGAAATGTATGTGCACTGGAAGATATGGACTGCATATGAAGGTAGAGAGAAGCTGAACAAAATATTGGACAAGCTTTTTGAACTGGTACAATCTAGCTGCTTTCTAAGCCTCAGGGGTAGAAAATTTTTATGGTTCTTGCAGTGGTGTAGGTGTGTGGGGGTTTTCTGGGCTTTTTTTTTTTTCTTTTTCAGTGAGGAATGCTGAAGGGATAGCTCCTCTAAACCTTAGGCTTTGCAAGGAGTTAAGAACAAGGCTAAGTATCAGCTCAGGTGAAGGAATAGGTAAGGAACAAAGATCCTCTAATATTTTATTACTATACAGTTTCTGAGGAACCTTAAGTGAAAGTTACAGTACAAGTGATTTTGCAATATGTTATATATAGGCATGTATATATGTGTTTTATATATATGTATTTGTGTGCATATATATTTATATATATTGTAATGGTAACCTGCGATACAAACAGGAAATCACTGACACTCCCTTCACAAGCCTTGGGACCCTCTCGGTGGCCAGATAAAGAGGAAAAAATTGAAGAGTTAAAATTAGTGGCAAAGATAGAATGTCACCCTGCAAATCAGGAATTAATTCTTAAGTTTTACTAGGCAGGAGATAATAACCTTTCCTAGGCTCTGCTGTGAGCTGAACAGACTCACATTTCCTGTAATCAAATGACTAGCTTCTTATTCTCAATCTAAATATGACCTTGACAGCAAGTTCACTTTTCAGAAACCAAAAAGTCAGACACTAATAGCTGTCTCTGTAAATTCAGACATTTGAAGGACATTCCTTTCATCCTATCAGTTTCTTTTTCAGGTGTGATTTTGATTCATTATTCTTTTAAAAATGTTCATATCTCTGCCCTTCAAAATGGATGTTCCTTGGAATTCATCGTAAGCTTTCAACAACAAAAGTTTCTCAGAAATTTATCTACAGTTATCTTGGCTTTTTTTGCAAACATTTTGATCATTTCAACATGCTTTACAAGTACTTCTGCAGCATGGATATTCCAATTTCTACCTAGTGCTAGCTGTTATTATCTTTTTATACCACCATAAATGCACATAATAGTTATGTGTAAATATAGACACAACCTCAAGTTACCTTATTTGTTCTTGGTCATGCTGGTAACACCTGCAGTTTGAAAAGCGGGTAAAAAAACATGTAAGGTTTCAAAGAAGGATAGTTCAGGGAAGGGAATGAGTGAAACTGAAAAGTGTTCTTGGAAAACACAATGAAGTAAATAACCAGGGTTAAGCTATTACAAGAGAAGATTTAGGAAGCTGTGAAACAGAACAGACAATACTGCCCTAGAAGAAAGGAGAGGCCACAGGGCAATATCCCTCTTAATAAAGAAAGTCCAAAGCTGCCAAAGAAGATTGGAATTCCACCAAGAATGTGATTTTTTTGTCACTAGTTTTGAAGGGGATTACATTATGTCCCATACATGGTGGACATAAGTAGAATTATATTAGATCAAGCCTTCTGCTCCTCCTCTTATGACAATGTCATCCCAATGTTTAAAGTGTCTGAGAATGCAATGCCATGTAAAACTTGATTTGCCAGGTGCTGCTTTAGCAGGAGTCATATCATGTTTTTAGTTTTAGAAGATGGGCAATTATATTGATGGGTCATAATTGGCTGTACCTTCATTTTTGGAGTAGGACATTAACAATTTAGACACTGACTCTCTGAAGAAATTATGCACATTCCATCTGTTCATGTTATTGTAACAGTGACACCTCCACAGGGGTGGGAGAGTAGGAGGTAAGGTAGGGACCATTGGTCACAGAAGAAATGACAGCTTGGTGTATCTGTTCTTGCTATTGATTAAACTTCCTGACAACTACATAGGGAAGTTAATTACTGGGAGGCAAATTAACACTCTTGCAAGATAATAGAGAAAACAATAATTATATTAAGAACTCAGGGGGCTAAATTTTCTTGGCCTTGAGCCTGAAGCTGTAAGCAACCTTTTAAAGAAAATCACCACTCTACTTCTCAGGGGCAAATAGTTTGAACCATATTGATTGAAGTCTTTATTCTCACTGATTAAAAAGCACCTTCAACTGCCAATGAGTCTTTTCAGACTTTTCAAAAGAAGTCTTTCAAATAAGATTTCAAATTAGACTCATTTTGCATGTCAATCGGTCTATTCTGGTCAAGAGAGGGACAGACTATGCTACCTGGATGACCTGTGCAGTTGCACCCTGTGTGTACCGTGTACAATGAGCTTGGCAAGGGCCTTTTTATGGGCATGTTCTCTTGTCCTTCTGAATCAGTGAAAACAGTCTGTTAGAGAGCAAGGTTAATTTTTTAAATTGAAGAAATGCTCTTGTGTTCAGTTTTAGTTCCAGATTTTGTGTTTAAGCTTATGCTACAGGCATTTTAATGGCAGCATAGTGACTGGAAAAGCAGCAATATGTCACTGGACTGTGGTAAGAGAGAACTAGTGGAAACTATTCACTGCAAATTACAGTGTGGGACTGTAAATTTACGATGTGTGTCTTAAACTAAATCAAACCTAGTGATCCTGCAATGTTATTTAAGATTTGGAATCTCAACATAGAGTCTCAAAGTCAGTCTGGGAGCTTTCTTTTCATTATAATTACAAGAATATTCTTCCAATCAGCATATACATCTAGCAACATCTATGCTTAAACTGACATTTGCAAGTCAAACCTGCAGTTATATTCTGCCTTTTTACTTCCTTTTATTAATTTGGAACAGGTGTAAATGAGGCATTTGGCACATTAATTATATCTTACGGCATCTATCTTAGAATGCAGGAGGTCTTTTATTTCATTGGTTGGCTTTTTGTTTCTCTTTTCTCCTGTACTAGAAGGAATATAGGGAACCCTACCATCAAAAAGATAATTTTTACTTAGTCATTAAAAGGCAATTTGAAAAAATTTACAATGACATCACCATAGCTAACATAAGAGTAACTGAAGGCACTGATTAGACCTTAGGGTTGTCATCGCTGCTGGTAATAAGGGAGAAGGCTAGAACCCAGGTTGATGTCTACACGATATAGTCAATCTGTAGGCTTGGCAGCTGGGAAGAATTAACTTTTTGCTTGTCATCTAGATGACTTTGATTTGAAGATTGTGAAAGGCAATATAAAGGTATCCCATGGTGCCCACTTTTGCCAAAGCAGTTTTTAGAAAGAATTCTCACCAGAAAAACAGCAAAAATTTGTGACTTATTGGGATAGAAAACAACATTATATTAGATTTTTCTGACTAGATAGAGGGATTGTGAAGGTTAAACATCATAGACTAAATGCACACTTGTAGTTTTGCTGGAGTCATCCATCAGAAAGAAGCTGACACACTATAATCACAGTAATATTTTAAAATGCTTGTCTGATGGAGAGGAGGAGAAAGAATGAAACACATGAGGGATACTGGTAGCATTCCTTAATGCAACCTCCTTGCACTGCTAAGAGATATTAATGTAATTCGTATTTAAGATGATTCCAGAACTACTGTTGATAACAGTGTATGACATGATGAAAAAGCTAATACTTATATGATGCAAACTTCTTTCCCCAAGGTTTCCTGTGTCTTTGTGCTGTGATTCATATCTGGTCTTGAAGATTTGGATTTGTGTGTGGTTTAAGCCCAGCCATAACTCAAAACCATGCAGCCGCACTCTCACTTTCCCTCTTATACGCTCCCGCTCCTACTCCTGAAGGAATGGGGAGGAGAATTGAAAGAATGTAACTCCCATGTGCTAAGATGAAAACAGTGCAGCAACTACGGTATAACACAAATCACTACTGCTACCACTAATAATAATAATGATGAGAGAAATAACAAGGGAAGAGAATACAACCGCTCACCACCCGCAGATCAATACCCAGCCCAACCCAAGCAGTGATCCAACCCTTCTGGGTAACTGCCCCCATTTTATATACTGGGCATGATGTGCTGTGGTACGGGATACCTCTTTGGCTAGTTTGGGTCAGGTGTCCTGCCTCTGCTTCCTCCCGGCTTCCCCTCCTCCCTGGCAGCGCATGAGACACAGAAAGTCCTTGGTCAGACTAAACATTACTGAGCAACAACTAAAACCATCGGTGTTATCAGCGCTGTTCTCAGGCCAAAAGTCAAAACCATAGCACTGCACCAGCTACTAAGAAAGAGAAAAATGACTGCTACTGCTGAACTCAGGACAGTTTGTCATTGGCTGTCATCATAGTGCATTCTGTCAACCAGACATCCAAGATTTCTATCTTCATAATATTTAAATTTATTTACATTTTTTATTTAATTTTATTTTAACTTTAAATTTAACCTATTTAAATCTAAGTTAAAGATTTACCTATACATTTTATTTAACTCTCTGGTCTTGTATCTGTTTTATTTAAACATGAATTTCTTTCAGTAAATTAAATAAATCTGATTACTCTGGCTACATTTACTATATTTAGTTACTCAAATTAACTGAAAGAAAAAAAATCAGAGTCTCTACCTGCAGAAATAATGACTGTAATATCCTCTTTCCTTAGAAATTGTGCTGGTTTTGGCTGGGATAGAGTTAATCTTCATAGCAGTTAATATGAAGCTACGTTTTGGATTTGTGCTGAAAGCAGTGTTGATAACATAGTGATAGTATTGTTATTGTTAAGCAGTGCTTACACAGGGTGAAGGCCTTTGCTGCTTGCTACACTACCCCGCCAGCAAGTAGGCTGAGGGTGCACAAGATTCTGGGAGGAAACACAGCTGGGACAGCTGATCCCAACTGACCCAAGGGATAAGCCATACCTTACGATGTCATGCTCAGCATATAAAGCTAGGGGAAGAGAAAGGAAAGGGGGAACAAATTTGAAGTTATGGTGTTTATCTTGCCAAGTAACCATTACGTGTGATGGAGCCCTGTTTCCCAGAAGACAGCTGAACACCTGCCACTGGGAAAGGGTGAATAAATTCTTTGTTTTGCTTTGTGTGTGTGACTTTCATTTTTCCTATTAAACTGTTTTTATGTCAGCCCAAGAGTATTCTCAGTTTTACTCTTCCAATTCTGTCCCTTATCCCGCTGCTGGGGGATCAAGAGAATGGCTGTGCGGTGCTTAGCTGCTGACTAGGGTTAAACCACAAAAGAAATACTAAGAGATTTATGTAGATTTTGAGATCAAATATGATCACTTGCTATGGTTGTATGCATTGACTGACTGTGTGACTGTCACATTCAGTCTCTGATTTCAAAAGAAACTTCGAATTCCTCCTTTACAGCTTCTTCAAAGTCCCAATAATCATAAAGACACTGCTGCCCATCTGCAGCAAATTTATAAGGCTAGCAGAGGGTGTAAAAATTTCTCCCTGAGCATCTGCACTTCTATATCAGCGCCAGCTGTAATTTCCAGTCTTAATTTTACTGTATTTTACCACAGTTTACAGCCTGGCTGTTGGAAACCTAGGATGAAAACCTAGAAACTTCACTGTGAGAATAGGAATCTTCATCCTTCATGAGAAGCAGTAGAAAGTTTTGAAGCCTAGAGGCAGCACAAAGTGCTATTTTATAAAGACATTTACTGTGACCACAAATGGTTGGCCAGTCTTCAGAAGTTATGACTTGGACAGCTCAGATGTCTATACAGCAAGACAAACCCCAATTTCAAAACACAAAGTGTGAATTGAAACATATTCTGTATGTAAGTAACATTCAATAGTAAAAATATTGGTCAAATGTTCATATGAGTTTCAATTCATTAAGGTCTAGATTAACTTCAAGAGTGAGAGAACACGAATTCTTCCCTTTTTCTGAGACCATCTTTGTGCTTCTGTTGTGCTTAGTTTTAATAAAACAGATTAGCAAGATCTGGAAAGTAGATGTGCTCAGCAGAAAGACACTTTTTTTGTTTCAAAGTTGGCATTTTATAGTATGATCATAGTTCATATGGGAAAATATGAATTGAAAGAAAAGGGAAATAGTTCTGAAAGTGTATCATCAAAATATGGTGGGTTTCCACATTTTGCAGTTTTGAAGATGGAGGTATAAATTCATGACACTATTAAATGCAAAATTCTCTAAATCTCACTGAAGAGGTGATCTCTCTTGCTGCTAACTTTCTGCAGATTTTATATCAAAGTAATTCTACAAGATAGAAATGTTACCCCCCAAAAAAAAAACCAATGGGATGCCTGAACTTGTTCACCTTCAGTTTTAGAGATATTTAATTCAGTAATAAGCTTATCATCTATCTCCCTTGTTAGAACCTGCTGTCTTCAACCCTTTAAAACCAATTTTTTGTATGTGAGGGATTTTGGGAACATTATTAATTCAATCATTATAAAGGAATGGAAAAATTGAATTGAGAAATTAATTGAACTGAGGAAGCAGGACTCTAAAGTTCAAAAGCAATCTATGCTGATGCGAACAAGAAAAATTTAGCAACTTTCTATGTAACATTATATATTAACTGAGGATTCAGATGTAATTTTTAGTTGAAACTTACAAAACTGTAGATTTTTTCATATTATATTAAGTCAGTACTTCTGTCCTGGGTTCAGCAGTAGCAGTCATTTTTCTCTTTCTTAGTAGCTGGTGCAGTGCTGCGTTTTTGACTTTCAGCCTGGGAACAATGCTGATAACACTGATGGTTTTAGTTGTTGCTAAGTAACGATTACTCTGATCAAAGACTTTCTGAGTCTCATGCTCTGCCAGGGAGGAGGGGAAGCCGGGAGGAAGCAGAGACACGACACCTGACCCAAACTGACCAAAGAGGTATTCCATACCACAGCACCTCATGCCCAGCATGTAAACTGAGGGGAGTTACCTGGGATTAAACCACAACTACTTCTAAGGGCAACAAATGCCCAATAGCAAGACATCCTGAAGTTATTAGGGAGTTATGAAATGCATTAAACATGAAATCCAGTGAATCCAAGGATTAAAGAAGAATGGCTTGCAACGGCAATTCACTTCAGCTAGTACCTGGCAATCAAAGCAATGATGGAGGATGGATGCACAATGAAAAATAGTTTCATCAAATATTGTGAAAGTTAATATCAATTTACTTTGGCTGTACTTATGCTACTTAGGCTTTCTGTGATACTGAAATTTACCTTTTGAAATATCTCTATAAAGCAGATACAAAAGTGATTGAAAAAAGATCAAACTTCACATTTTGAGAAGTTTGTCTTTAAAAGTTATAGAAGGATACATTTAAAAATATTTACAGGATAACTTTTGATGTTTAATTATTATGCCTGTAAAGCTACATGTTTGGTAGCAGTCTTTGTGTTTAGTAGGCACAGTTCTTCAAGGTCTTAGATGGCTCTAGGTCTGATCTATTTAAGCTGATGAACATTTAAGCACACAATTCAAATCTATGTAACTAATGGACTATAAATAATTAAAATAAGCACATATGTCAGTGCTCCACTGAATCTCATTTAAACTAAACTGTGGCATTAAAACTCATGCCCAACGTTGTTGTAGGTGTGCTATTTCCTTCCACAGTGTTTTGTATTTAAAATAATTTTTTGAAAGAATAATTTTTCAATTTCAAGGCTACTTTGAAAATATACTTTATAATAGACCTCAATGCTCAGTCACTGTCACAGTGAAAATGTGTTTCCTGATGTTCAGAGGGAATCTACCATGCTTCATTTTGTGCCCATTGCCTCTGATCCTGTCACTGGGCCCCACTGAAAAAAAGCCTAGCTCCATTTTCTTCACACCCTCCCTTCAGGTATTTATCTATGTTGCTAAGATCCCACTGAGCTTTCTCTTCTCCCAGCTGAACAGTCCCACCTCTCTTGGCCTTTCCTCAAAAAAAGAGGTGCTCCAGACCCTTCACCTTTGAGAACTCTCTCCAATACGTTGACGTGTCTGCTGTACAGAAGAGTCCAGACCTGAAGAGATGAGACAGATACTCTCACTCAGACTTCTGGCAATACTCCTCCTAATGCAGCCCAGGATATCATCAGCCTTCTTTGCTTCAAGGATGTGTTGCTGGCTCATAGTCAGCCTGGTTTCCACCAGGACCAGGTACTTTTCTGCCAAGCTGCTTTCCAGCTGGGTGACCCACAGCATATCTTGGTGCATCATGCAGGAGACCCCAGATGCAGGACGAGGAATTCTCCTTGCTGAACTTTATGAGGCTCCTGATGTGATACATGTTTTAATTTCACTCAACATTACATTCATCTAACATGATTACTTGTTGCACTTGGACATGTATGCATAGAGTGGTCATATTAAGTCATACTAAACCTGGTCATATTAAGCCATGCTAAACCATACTGAACCTTTTTGTAGTTGTAATTGTTGTGTTCAGGATCTTTAATTTTTAACTAGGTACACTCATTTTTCTTTCACATCTCATGATTTGAAAAGTAAACAATAATGTAAACTGCCTAATTTGAAAAAGAGGATGAAGTTATAGAGAAAAAAGTTTCTGGTTTTTTACTTTATTTGTGCAAAGTCAGTTGGAGAGTTCCAAAGACACAAACTGAATTTAGCTGCCCACTGGTTTCAAATGGGATTTAGGCATTGGAGAACTGCTTTTTTAAATTTTTTTTTTTCTTTTGTCCCTTTAAATCTAAAGATCTATTTCTCAGTTGTTTTTTCTTAAACAGACAGAATGAGAGGTAACACTGACAGTGGGATTGAGTGTGCCTTCAGCAAGTTTGCCAATGACACCAAGCTGTGCGCTTTGGTTGATACGCTGGAGGGAAGAAATGCCATCCAGAGGGACCTTGACACGCTTGTGAGGTGGGCTGATGCCAGCCTGATGAAGTTTAACCATGCCAAGTG
>WYDI02007845.1:0-80707 GCA_009867235.2 Psittacus erithacus | reverse complement strand
TAGTTACTGGACTGTTCTTATCTCAACCCGTGGGAGTTACATTCTTTCGATTCTCCTCCCCATCCCTCCGGGAGTGGCGGGGGGACGGGGACAAGCAGGTTACATGCTTTTCTAATTTACAACTAAGCTTAAACCACGACAATCTGCTTTACCTTGATTAGAGAGAACTATTTTATCTATGGGAAAAAAATCATATATGGAATTGACTTGTGTCCTGTGTTGCTTACTTTTGGAGTTGCTGTAATTGTTTTCAGTGACATTTTCAGAGAAAAGTTTTGTAGGCCAAAACTTAAAATAAACATAGTAGCATAAGCTTGCAGTCATGTCACACTGAAATCTATACAACTTCCTGTCTTTGTTTAGCCTTGTTCATAAAAGTATTTTTTGCATACCGTGTAGATTATTCTGTGTCATGCACTCATCTAGGTCCTTCCTCCTGTAAAACAAACACAATTGGAATAAAAGGATTTCAGTGAGGCTGAAGGAATTCTAAGATCCTCCATCCTCTGTCTTTCCTTAATTCATTGTTCTCCACATATTCAGAAGAAAAAAAAATCTCAAATAATACACACAAACATTGCATGTGTTGTGAACAGTTTCCAGCTTCTTCATTAATTTTCCCGCAGTTTTACTCACAGTGTCTGATCTGCATGCCACTCTATGCTGTGGTTCACCTTTGTCTATCCTGTCTTGAGAGCCCAAAGACCACTGTCCTTGTCAGATTTCACTGGCAGGAGCACCAACAAAGAGCACTGGGATCAGTGTGCAGAACAGGCATGACCTCATGCAACCCAAACCAGGGTGTGCTGCTCGCCCAAAGAGCCATGCGATGATCTTCACTGGACCTAACAAAGCAATTTGCACATAGCCTCTGTTACTCATTCAGCTGTAATTTGTGGATTCATAACATCCTATAATGACTAACCAAGGCTGCCACTAAACAAAAATAGCTTCTTAGAGCTTTATTCTGATCTTTGTGCTGCTATCCCCTTGAGCTGGAAGAATTGTTTCTGCAGCGAGGTGGTGAACCTGATCACGAAAGTCATCTAAGTGGAAACCATCCTAGCAAAGAAATTAAGTTCCAAACCAGTCCCCTAACCCCAGTTGCAGAAAACATCTGCCAGCACAGAGGAAACAACTCCTTATTCAACAAGTCTTGAAAGATTAGCTGCAGACAGACGAGTTGTTACATGTCTTGCAATAAGCTCCCAGAGGAGAATTATATCTAAGAAAGATCAGGATGAAGGATCTTCCCTCATTATTTTATGACTAACATTTTGTACTTCATTGTGTTTGCTTTTTTTTAAATAGAAGGACAACATTTCAGTCTGCTGCCTAATGATCTAAACAAAGCAACACTGGGCTAAACCATTTCTTCATTGGAGAGACTCTTCAGCTTGAAAGAAGCACAAACAGAAGATTACCATAGACGTTGGGAAGATAAAAGACAATGCTTTTGCGAACTATGAAACCCCACTATCGAGTCATTAAACAATCATCACAAAGATATAGTAAAATATTTTTCCCCATCAATTTAGAAACACCTTCTAACGCTCATTGCAACTTTGCTCCCAACTCAATCTCCTTAAAATCTCACCTGTCGGCTACAAAACGATTAAGCTTCTCTTTTTCTTGCAGACAGCTGGAGACCTGATTCAGCTTACAGTGAGACCAAGATTTTTTTTTGCCACTATTTTACCAGTGTCTTAAAGGAGTATTGTGCACTACTGGCAAGATTCTCAAGTGTAAATGAGGAGATTTAGAACAATGTATACTGGATGGGTGTGGGAACATAGGCTCTCATCACTTTAAGGTAGGATTTACCCCTAAATGTGTGTAAAGTTGCTCTCTGTTAAGTGCAACAACTTAAAGACAAAATTATTTATTTATGTTATGACTAAAGAAAGGGGCAGATTTCCCCTCGCTCTCTTACCAAACAAACCAAAAAACAAACAGGATTTTTCAAAAAATGGAATGTCAGTCCCACAGGTGATAGTTTTTCCATTATTTAACTCGTATAGGAACTATTACAGAGATCACATGGGTATCCCAAGCACACACAGAGATTTAACAAAACCCCTAAGCCAGCATCTATCTTCAGGACCATGACAACTGGAGAGTGCTCTAAAAGTTTAATATCTTTCTAAAGTCAAAGTATATTACAATTCCTCTTCCTTTATTAATCTATTGTGTCTGATCTTCTATCTATCCAATGATATCACAGTATATCATGCTAAAAAGCAGGACTGTATCTTGTTAATGATGCCTAGAGGAGCTAGTTTCCCAAGCACAGATAGAAATGTTTTTAAAACATTTTCTATACTTCAAAAATATTCAAATATATTCCCACTACAAACTTATAAATAAAATTTGTTTACTTAAAAAAAATAAAGGATATACCAAGACCTGATAAAGGACATTTTATTCCCCCCACTTTGGTAACTGAGAGGCTTCCTGAAAAAGGATAAAACCAAAAAGTCATTATCCATTAAAAAACAAATTTAGGGAGGTTATATATATAGTGTGATGCACTTGTATTTGCTGAAATTTCTGTATTTATGCAGACGTATCACAAAACACATTAATAACACAAATGTATTTTCAAGTGCACGGAGATGTTTGCAGTCAGGTGAAATGCAGGTAAAAAAAACTACACCAAAGTGCAAAGCACTGGTCCAGATCCCTCCCCCTATATCTGTGAACAACAGTTATCTATCACCTCATTTAGAAAAGCCAAGTACTTAAAAGCAAGAAAATGAGTATTTAAGGACCCTATAAATCTTAGGCTGCCTATATCACAGACTCACTATTATTTCTAGGTATAAAGAAATGTCTATTTCATCATAACAAAACAGCCCTAGCTACAGAATTTAGAATAAACATTATTTTCTATGTAAACACAGCATAAAAAGGCCTGCATGAAAGTATGCAATATGAAACATTCTTGGCCTCAAAAATAAGATGAATGTAAATAATTTTACTATGAAACAGAATTGAAGGCTGTTTCTCATGGACGGCAAGTGCAGTATCATTGTCAAGAAACAGCACATTATCACATCTTTCTTGGCAGTTAGAGGGCTTTTTATCAGCTGAAAGGACATGTCCGTACTTGCCTGTGTACATAGTGTACTGTATATCTATAAACCAGCAGATACTATCCACAAAAGCATGTGCTTCCCAGTGTCCTCCATGCCACCTTTAAATTCACTGCTCACAGAAAACAGTTGTCATGCATTATAGGACAGTTATTGTGTACTATGGATACCCTAAGTGTATGTTAAGAAATGTTTTGTAATTCCCCTTATATTTGACAGCATTTTTAGATTGATTTCCAACAGGAACCCATTTCATTCAGCGTACACAGTGGATGACAGTCTCATAACACCTTGCTTTTTCCTCATTCAATGAGAGACTCAAGCCTTTCTTACTGCATGTAACTCAAATCCTGCTCTAAAACTTAAGATAATGAATTCCCCCCAACCCTTTTTCTTTTCCCTCTTAAGATTTCTCAGCAGAAGTGTGCCTGGTTGTTTCCTGAGTAGCGAATTTACTCTTACAAATACCTAGCAGATACAAAGAGTGGTGCTGGTGGCAGTTGAAGACCTGAGATCAAAAGAACCCCCTGACGTTAAATGCTAAGTTGAGGTTTTGCTTCTAACAGAGAGGGCAACCCCAGCACAGAGCACCACTTGTGGAATGTTTCAACTAGTGGTTAGTGTTGAACTGTGCCTTCTGCAGCTTTCTAATAGTTTTGAATTTTGAGGGATCAATTGCAGTTTCTGTGAATCTGAAGTCTCACTGAAGTACCTATCAGTGAATTTTAGGTACGATGAATATTGTGGCTTTAAATCCATTTGAAAACTGGAAAATCTTACTCAAAGTACAGATTTTTTAACAAGTGATCACTAATAGTGATCATTTTTGCATCTCCAGATAATGGACTAAAATTTGCAGATGTCACAAGCACTCACGGCTGTAAATTAAATCAACTGTTGCTGTGCCTAAATATATAAAGTACTGAATAACACTAACTGCTGTAAAAAGCAAACAAAATGCCCCATGCTAAAAGATGTTTCTCTTAGCAAAGCCTTTCTCTTCTTCTCCCAGCTCCATGTTTCTTAACTCATCATCAAAACTGGCTATTAGATAGCACACCCTTACTCAGGATAGAGCAAAACACAGATGACTTGACTCCTATGTATATTAGGTGATAGGCTCAGGTAGTGCAATGAAAATATGAAAATATATTGCTTTAAGATGGCATGTGCCTCATAAGCACGAGTGTTGCACATCTGCAGTACAAATTATCCAGAAACCTGGATAATTCATGCATGGATAAATCATAGAATCAGAATCATAGAGTGGTTTGGGCTGGAAAGGACCTTAAGATCATCTAGTTCCAAGCCCCCTGCCACAGTGAATAGATCAGAATTTCTTCTCAAAGAAGAGATTGTATAGCAAGCAGCAGAAAGACCATAAATTGCTTTCTGTCCATATTAGGTAAAGAGTGATGGTTTCCACTGTGTCAAATTCCAGACACTTAGCCTGAAACTTGTTACGAAAGGCTGTAACAGAAAGAATAGAGGCAGGATTCAGTTTTGAGATGAAGACATAAATCTAGGTGTCTACATGTAGGTGATTATACATGGACTTGGTCAATATGACTTAGTGGTAGATACCACTATCTGTAAAGCTTTCAGCCCAGTCATAACACGTCTACTTCAGAGTAACCGAAATCAGTCTTTGGCCTCCACTGACATGATTACAGAGTCAATGGTAATTTGCAGTCAACAAGAGCTCATGCACATACAGCACAGGCAGAGGCCAAGACTGTTAGTTCTTGAGAGCATTAATCTTATTTACAACAATACAAAAGAGAGTCCAACCATGAGGGAAATGGCTTCCTCAGGCTCAGGCAGCCTCAGCGAGTGGCACCAGTAATTTTCACAGACCTGTCCATCACCACATGAATTAAGTTTATAACCAGGTGGAACCCCTGTGGAACGAGATGCCGAAAAAGGACCCTCACCTTGCTGAGCAAAGCAGAAGAGAGAATAACTTTGTACTACCAGAGATGCCTCCATTTTTCTCATGTGGAATAGGTATGAAGAAAAGCAAAATTTAACATATTATGCTTGGAGATCTCCAGTTCATCTATATTTGTATGTGTCCCACAATCTAAGCTGCTTATGAGGAAGCCGACTGGAGTGAAGTATGCTTGTTGAGGAAGTTCAAGATTGTACATCTTCCTCTGACCTTTCATTAACACCAGCCTATACCAGGAACACAGAAGTAATACAGCTGGTCCTGTGTGAGCCTGGATTCATCAGGAATCTTGCAAGCGAAAGATGAGTTGGTAGCAAGGAATAATGGTGCTATCACCATTGATGAAAGAGTGGAAGAAGAAAAGAGGCTGTTACATTGTTAACCAAGTTAAAGGTTTAGAGTTCTCAGAAATACAGGAGGAGGGTACAAGGTCTCCCAAACATGCACTTGAGAGGAATGTGAGACTGAAAACTGAGTCCCTTCAGGTGCCCAAGTGTTAAAACATCCCTAAGTCTGCTATAGAGGGCTCCAGAGATTTAGAATAGTACCTAAAATATAAAAAAGCTATTTAACAGCGGTATCAATAGGCAACTGAAGAGCAGGAAAATTTATAAAATGTATGTAATGTGCAAAAAGCCATGTACCAGAAACAGTTTTGACATAGAGTTTCAGAAGGTCAGCCTTACAGACTGTTGTATCCAAAGGAAATCAGGAAAGGACCATCTAAGGAAAAGCAGGGAACTAGCTCTATACATAAAATAGCATGTCATTGTGCTAGATATTCATCACGCAATGGAGTGACAAAAGGAATCATTGCCATTCCCTCTCCCCAGAGTTTTGTGAGTCTACCCAAATACCCACCTAGCATCACGAAAGCAAGGCCAGGTCTAGTAAAAAAAAAATAGTTCAACAACTTCTACTGAACTAATTGCAAAGTATTTAAGGTTTCTGGAAGTCTGGCTCATGATAGCTAAGGTAATTTTAAGTATTGAGAAATCTGCTCATGATAGCTAAGGTAATTTTAAGTATTGAGAAATCTGCTCTTGATTAGCATGTCTTTACCTAAATGAATACACAAAGTCTTTTTAATGATAAGCTTGCTGACACTTTACAAAAGTTTTCAGAAGTTTTGTAGCTAGGAACTAGGACACAATAAAAATCATACAAACAAATGAAACAAATGATAACAAAATGTGCCTTTGCCTTGTTGTCCACCAGGTTAAATCACCAGCTATCCAGAGTTCTTCATGCACACTGCTTGAGTTCTTTTGGCTCAGAACTGACAACAAATGCTGCCGAGCAAATGGGGCTTTCTGTTGATTTTCCCCTCAGCTTCCTTCAGTCAATAGCAGATTGAATTTCATTTTTCTAACAATGACTATAGGCTTAGAATAACAACTCTTACATTTCCCACAGAGATGATGGAAAGCAACAACAACAATAAAAAAATCCCACACAAACATTCTGGCCATCTGGACACTGAAAGGCAGAAATAATCCTTCTCTACAGCTAGGCTTTTGTTACATGCCCACAATCTCACTGTGGGTACAATTAGGCGCTGTATTTCTACCAACTATCATATGTAGATAATAACGTGACTTGATATTCATAAAGAAATAGTTTTCTATAAATATAAAAAATGTTAATAAACCTGGTGGCTTCTTAAAAGTTTATGGAGATACAGCCAAAACTATGACATCCCTTTGTAAAATGAGAAAAAGCTTACATGTGAAAAATAGCTCAAGTAATTAGTATTTTTCAAATTAAGACAGTTCCTGCTGCACAAATCTGCAAACTTCGTACAAACTAATCTTTTGTTTGAAGTCTGGTAGAGCAGAATTTACATTACAGTCAGAGAAGGAGAAAAAATGACAGTCTTGACCTATTTTGCAGCTAAGACTGAGCAGAAGAGTGCTGTAAGCACTTTCGGATTGCTGAGATATGTTACTATGACAAAATACTTCACTCTTTCAGAACATGATTCACCTTAATACTGGTGTGTTTGTAAATATTAATTAGGGCTAATGACCCCACTTTGAAGTAAGCAATTACTATTACAATGATGGTAGAGTCCTAATAACGTACAGAAAAAACTTGAAAACGGCATCAAAGAAATCTCTTTTCACAGACGTCTTTCTAACTGAGGTAGCAGAAACCAAACTGAACAGATATACCCCTGACATGGAATTTTGACTTTGAAGTAGTCAAATCTTCTTTGGACAAATTCATTATACAGAATTAAGTGATTGCACATTAGTTTAGGAGTATTTTACTGAAAAATGCTCCACTATCCAGCATAGGGAATAGTGCAGAAAAAATCCTACCCTTTCTTTTTCCCGATTTTTAAACAGAATTATTAAAACACACACACACAAGAATAAGAGAAACATTTTATTTCATTTTGGACAAATCATATCAACCGCTCATCAATTTGTAATTTTTGCCTTTGACAACGAAAATTTTTCAAGTTAATATGAAATTCTAATTTTTAGAATATTTTAGGGAAAGAATTATTAATAATTCACATACCTCCTTTACTGTACTGACCCTTTTTAAGATGTGGTAGAGCTCTACCTCCTTGGGGAAATGGGTATCATGTCTTCCAGAGCTCTTTGATGCACAGTGATGAACATGCCTCATGCATCACCCCTTAGAAGCCTATATAAATGTTCCAACTAGTCTAGACAGCCACCTTTGGTACTTGGCAGCACTGGAGAAGAGCACAGCACATTAGGAACAGTTTACAGCAGGAACAATCCTATTAAGAGACAACAGGAATGGCAGTTGTGCTCATTCCCTACAACAGTATTCTAAAAAAGGTGAGTTCTCATACATTCTCAAACGTCTCCCTAGCTGGGGAGAACGGTTGTGTTTAACAGACCTTGGCTTTAGTGGAATTGAGAAAAAAGTAACTAAAAAAATTGGAAATACTGCAAAGAGGTTTCAGGCCTAAGTTTACATAAATTAATAGGGAACTGAGAAATAACAACTGGAATACAAACATGTTATACACCACTAGAAGAAATGTTCCCATTTCTTAGCCATATGAATGGAAAAGGTTTGGATATTATTATGTAAGTATAGTTTATTTTTAATGTAAACACTAATCCTTTTCTAAGAAATTTATTTCATTCTCATTTTTTTCACCAACTTTCAAATTTCTAAGTCAGTCCATATTCTGCAATGCAGCTTTTGTAAAAGATCTCTCACATGACGCCTGACTTTGCAATTGTGATTTTTTGCTATTGAAGAGTTATTCAGTTTCGTTATTTAAGAATAAACTGTATTCCATTTCCGCTCTTATTCTTTCTCACTGAGGACCATGAGACAGCACAATATTCTGAGTGGCTAATTAAGAGATCGGTGACGATATTTTAGCAAATTCAATTCCCTGCTGGGAGATACTCCTTTAATTCCCTCTTTTATAATTTTTGGCTAGAAAGAAACAGCCAAGAAAATAAAGCCTTTTTATAGATAGTTATTTTGAGGTACTTGGGGCTTTAGCAATTGATCAGGTAAACACTGCAAAACAGAGAAAATAACAAGACAAAAACCTGTAACAACACTCCAACGCTGGATCGACACTGTATGTTGTTGCCTGCCAGCAGAAAAGTAGGTGCCAGCACCTATATTATCACACAGTGCTGAATATTTCTAATCATCAAGTCTTTTCCACAGTGTAGGTCAGGAGTCCTTTGCATTAAAATACTTGTTAGGAATTCTTCTGATACCTTCCAGGCAACAATGTCCAACCATACAAGCATAAAAAATACAATGAGGAAATGCCTAGAATCCTAAGTGACCCCAGAAAATTCCTCATTGAAAGTGCATTTTATAAATGGACCTTTTCTTTAGAGCTAGGAGTTGATAAGTAAAGCAATTAAAAAAGCTACACTTCTGGAATAATAACATGTGCAAACAGTAGAGAACATGTTTATCTACTTTAATAAAAAATGTATTTAATAAAAAAGAAGATATTTTTTCTTTTACTGTTTATTACATTTCAGCATGATATCTCCATTTGACTTTTCAGCTTTTTTTCAGCAAACTACACCTGAAATGCCTTATCCTTGGTAAAAACAGAAGCCTCATACCTTTAATGGACCTGGCATGGTGGGTGATGCAATCATGTGGGCAGTGACCTTTTCAATTTAAATCGAATGTGCCTTGTGAGGGCAACGCTGGATTCATCTTTCAGTTCCTCTTTACATGTTCTCTGCCCCCTACTGAGACAAAATTACAATCTCTATTTTCAGCATTCAGGCTGAAGATGGAGTCAGATGCAAACCCCTGTCTCTCTTGTCTAATACAGTTATTTCTGATGATTATTTTTGCTGCTGGAACAAGACACTATATAGCATTTTCTAGAATGGGACTTCACACAGCTCTAGTGTAGCTGCAAACCAGAAGCTTGATTTAACCCGGCTGAGCAAACAGCTTAACTGCAAGCCTTGGAGTGAATCCCTATTCCTCCAGAGCATGTTTGGAGTTGGTATTTTAACTGGAACCAGTCTAAATGTTTCCCAAAAAAACTCTATGGGAGTTTTCACACATCACTAAGACTCTGCCTAACCATGCTTTTGGTTACTTAGTCCAAACACTTCACAGATCAGAAATCTGTGCCAAAATCTGCTCAAGGCAGGTTATGGTTCCCTGAGTGTGCAGCGCACATGCAATTCATGGGATTGGTCTTGCTTGTGCTAGCTGGCAAAGGATGAGTGGGCCAGCTGGCAGCCAAGGCTGGCTTGAGTGCTGGCACCCCCCAAACACCCCTTCTCTCGCTTTCTGCTCACCAGGAGATCAGAGCCAGCTCCTACCTGCCAGAGAGTGATCAGATGCAATTTCTATCTGGCAGTGCTGGTTTGCCCCAGAGGGGTTACGCTAGAGGCAGAGTCTGATCTTTAGACTGTTGCAATAATGAAACGGAAGAATTCTGAAGCTGTTGTAATGGGATATTCTGATTACAAGAGAAGTGACTGACTTACAGATTGCTAACATCAGTGTTGTCTGATGCTGATGTGAAAATTCAGCTCCCTAGGCAGCAGAAAGTATTTTCATGTACTGTACTTTCATTTCTCACTCTGGAAAACAATCACTCATTACAAAAGCATAGGAGTCATCTGGCTTACATCCACCTAGGATGACACATAGTGCCATAATCACGGTTTTAGTTGCTTAGACCATGGGACTTGCATTGGGAAGCTGGGTCTACTGAAAGCTGATGTGGCCTGTCTGACACAAAAGGGAATGAGCTGCTTTGGACAGAGACTTGCCAGGCTGGTCAAGGCAGCTTTAAACTAGATTTGTTGAGGGAGGAGAGCACCGATCCATCCCAACACTGCAGAGCTACTTCAGCCAGTCCAGCTAATAAGCTGGCTTTATTTGGAGCTTGGCTCAGATGCCTCTATACAAATGCACATAGTATGGAGAATAAACAAGAGGAATTAAGAGATGTGTGCACATCTACGGGGATATGGTATCACTGGATCATGGGAACATGATGGGATGGCTCCGATGACTGTAGTGTTGGAATGGTAGATTATAGGCTCTTTAGGAAAGACAGGCTGGGCTGGAGAGTATGGAACTCTGGCTGAGGACAGGTAATGGGCCAACTAAAAGTTTGTGGGTTAGGGTCAAAGGGAGAACTGCTATGGGGACATTACTGTGGGGGTCTGCTACAGGCCACCAGATAAGGAGGACTGTGCAGATGAAGCACTCTATAGACAGATAGGGGCAGCCTCATGATCGCAAGCCCTTTTCCTCATGAGGGACTTCAACCACCTCAATATCTGTTGGAGGAACGTTACGGACCAGCACAAGAAATCCAAGAGGTTCCCTGACTGTGTAGAAGACAACCTCCTCTTGCAAGTAACAGAGGATCCTACAAGGAGAGGTGGCATGACCTCATGCTCACCAACAGGGAGGGTCATGCCACCTCCAGATGGTTGGAAATGTGATGCTCCAGGGCAGCCTTGGCTGTAGCAATCATGAGATGGTCGAGCTCGAGATCCTCAGGACAGGGAGAAGGGCACACAACACGCTCACTGCCCTGGACTTCCAGAGAGCAGACTTTGGCTTCTCCATGAACCTGCTTAGTAAGGTTCCATGGCATAAAGCCCTGGAGGACAGGGGAGCCCAAGGATATGGCTGATGAAATTCAAGGATCACCTGCTCCAAGCTCAGGAGTGTTGCATCCTGACAAGAAGGAAACGGGGCAGGAAGCCCTTCATGAATGCATAAGGAGCTACTGAGAAAACTCAGAAGGAAAAAAGAAGCTTATGGAAGGTGAAAGCAAGGACAGGCAACCTGGGAAGAATACAGGGAAATCGTCTGGGAAGCTAGGAACCAGGTCAGGAAAGCTAAGGCCCAGTTAGAACTGAGTCTGGCCAGGGATGTCAAAGATAACAGGAAGGGCTTCTATAGGTATGTCGCAAACAAAAGACAGAGTAGGGATAATGTGGGCCCCCCTCCAGAAGCTAACAGAAGAACTGGTTATCCTGGATTTGGAGAAGGCTGAGGTTCTCAATGACTTCTTCGCCTCAGCCTTCATCGGCTTGGGTCACACCGCGCAAGTCTTAGAAAAGCAAACGCAGGGACTGTTAGAATTGAAGACCTTAGGCCTGCTGTAGGAGAAGATCAGGTTCAAGATCATCTAAGGAACCTGAGTACAGGTTAGGTACAAAGTTCTTCCCTTATGAGGGTGGAGAGGCACTGGAACAGGCTGCCCAAAGAAGTGGCAAATGCTCCATCTCTGCCAGTGTTCAAGGCCAGGCCAGACAGAGCCTTGGGCGGCATGGTCTAGTGTGGGGTGTCCCTGCCCATGGCAGTGGGTTGGAACCAGATGATCTTCAGTTCCTTTCCAACCCTAACCATTCTGTGATTTCATAATACCCCTCACCATATCGCAGCTGATCTTGGAGGTAGGCATTCCCTTGAAAATCCAGTGGCTTAATTTACCACATAAAGGATTGCAAGGTCTCTGACATACTTATCTCTTTTCTCAAAAGTATATTATTTTTTATACTAACAAGATTATAGTAGAGACTTTTTTTAGTAAGACTAAACAAGCTGTGATCAAACTCAATAAGCTTATTTAGCTTTATTCTTTATTTTCCAGAAGCAGCACACCAAGCAATGTGGTGCTAGAGCCTGAAAGGCATACTGCCAATATCAGGTTAGTTTTTTGCTTAGTTGCATTTGTTTTTTTTAGTACTTATTTTTTTAATAAGAGGATTAAGCTTTTCATTTTTACTTTTATTTAGAAGCTTAAGTAAACTCTATACATATCTTCAGGTAGTTTACAGTGAAATGTAACTACAGCAATCATTTTAGCAGACATTCACCTGGACATAGTGGACTATGTGGATAGCAAATACAAAGCTTAGTTCAGTTCAGGGTCTTTCAAAGTAAGACCTTGAGCCTCTTAACACCCACATCTTTGAACAGGCCTACTGAGTTTAAGACTCCTCGATCATGTTAGCACTGCAGATTCCACACTTAAATTCAGTGCTGTTGCATCCAATGAAAAATGCATTACACTTCAGGTGGTAATATTTCAAGATGTGCTACTTGAAAGCACTCTGGAAAGAAAATGGTACATAACTTCCATGAACTGTAACAACTGCAAAGTTACATAAAGCAGAGATGACTCAATTTAAGCTAAGAGTTATTCAGAAATAGATAGCTTTGTACTTTTATGCAATTGTCTACCATACTGTATTACAAGGGGAGAATATAAACTAGGCAAAAAGTATTCATAAATGAATGTTTAGAAGCTGAACAGAGATATCAAATATCTTGTTTTGGGCCAAGCCACTATCCTTGTTCTAAGTGCTCAAGGTACCAGAAGTTGGGACTCAGCAAAGGATTTTGACAAACTCCTGAAAATTCCTGAAAATGTAGCAAAAATGTTTGATTTATAGGAACAGAAACATACACATTTATGCAACTATTCCAAATTACCAGCTCTCCTGTTCCTAATTTGCTTCAGCTCCAATTTATGCTCGAATCTTTAAAGCATACAAGCTCAGTAAAGGCTAACTTCAACTTCTAGCACAACTTGGGAGAAAATAGCATACTATCACTGTTTTAGAAAGCTGCCCTAAAGAGTATGAATAGCATACTCTGGGGAATACTCTTACATGGTTTATTAGGCAGACATGAATACTTCTTCTGTCTGGATTCCAATGCGTTGGGTGCTGTACAAATCTAAGAAACACAATGTCCATGCTAAAAAACTCCATAAATGGAACTGATAATGTATATATCTCTTTAAGAAGCACCGTGAATGTCATTGTAAGACTGCACATGTCAATAACCCATACAGTTCCTTACTCAGAGAACAGAGAATACAGGAAGAAAACTAACAGGAAAACAGAAGCAAGTAGGAACACCATACAGCAATAAAGCTACTGTTTGCATAAATCACATGGGGGCTGTCCTTAGAAATTTGATATTTTGTATGAAAATGCTGTACATTCCTATGCATTTCTTGATCAGTATCTTCTTTCTGAAACAGAAGTAGACAGATGTTGGTGTAAGTTTGTTTATTTTAAGATCTGCATAGGCATTTTGCTTCTGACAATTATCATGTTGTCAGACACATTGTCAGACATACCCGTGTACCCTCACAGTACCTTGAAATTGCCCAAAGTACATCTCAACTAGATGTAATAGAAGGATAATGCTGGGCAAGACCTCCACAAATGATACAAAGTGTAACTGAAATATATTTGTCATTAACCTGTAATTAAAAGTTGTAATGATGAATATCTAGTGTTTTTTTCTTGGTAGCCTGTAACAATATTTAATTCTTACAGAATTTCTTATGTCAGCTTCCACTCTCCCTGGCTACAAATAAAGACTATTACTCATTCCTTCAATTGACATAACTGAGGTTTTATTATTTTTCTAACAACCTGCTACCTATTGGAGGATAAATCATCCTTTACTCCTCTCGTCTTCACTTTCCTTCATCAGACAGACAATTATTCTGACTTCATTGCTCATCTCTTCTTCCCTGTTACAGTCTTTTATGATTGCATGTGGATATTTTGCATCCACCTGAAAGCTTAGCACCTAAATCTGGACAAAGTATTTTACCTGAAGGCTTCTAATTATTTTGCTGTACTCATTAGCGATCTTTCAAGCCTTAATTCCTCTTAGAACACTGCCAAACAGTGCTTGTGGTCTGCTATAAAGCCCCAGGCATCCCCAGCCTGCCTTTGTTGTACCACTTATTCCACACTTTGCATTTGTGGAGGGTCTGCTCTTTTTATTTCTGAGGTGATACATGTTTCATTTTCTTTCTGGGATTTATAAAGTTATGTGCTCATTCTTAAAATACTTTTTCAGGTCCATCAGCTAAGTCACTGCCCTCCACTAGGAGGAATTTCCAGTGACCAATTGCACTTCTTCTGAGCAACTTCTAAGTGTTGAACACTGACTGACTGTAGTATTGCACTAAGCTGTACCTCTGTTTTTATACTATGAGATGACATAAAAGATCATCCTATATTACCATGACCATCATAAAGACCTCAAGGAAATAGTTTCTAAAACTTTCTTTTTAACTACATTCTTTTAAACTTTTTCAGTACCCTCTTTTTAGTCACTTTTATGTTTGTCTTTGAAACCCAACCAAGAATGGGGCTCCTCTGTGCAGCAGGCACTGCTCAAAGAAAGAATACTAATCCTATAGAGCTGCACAAGCAGCGGGCTTCAGAAGTACACAGGATAGAGAAATGGTGTATAAAACAAAGGAATAGCAAAAAAGCATAGTGGTTTTCTGTTGAGGGAGAGAATGAGACAATCAGGGAAGAATGAAGTCAACAGTGGCTATATGAGGGGAGCATGGCACAGGAAAAGGTAAAGGGACAGGAGTTGAAGGAGACTGAGCTGAAGAGAATATGAAAGAAGGAATGGAGAAGAAGCAGGTGACCCAGAAAGACAGGACAGACGAAGTCTATTTGAAACTGCAGAATTCTCAGAACACCTGAGGCTTTTTGCCTTCATACTCCTGCAGCCACGCCTGCCCACTGGCATCTGCAGACAGAAAACTTCTTCACTGGCCACTTTAGTGTCTCTCTACAGTTTCATTCTCATCTCAGTATTTTTGAACACAGATAACACAAAGTACCTGGTAAATAGTACTGACTTCACCCACAGGTGTCCTTATAGCTTTGTATTACACGGACCCTCAAACATACTTACTAAGAAAGACAATTAAAAAGTCTATATTCTTTGGGAGGGACAAGAATCATCCATCTGATTCAGAACTCAACAGGACAACTTGGAATGCTTCTGTATGCATACGCAGATCATGCTTGATTAGGGTTATCAACTCCTTACTGTACTGTTACCTGCCTGGCCTTAAAAGAACTAACTTCTATGCAGAGCATAAGGATCCTGGGAGGGGCACAGACATAGCCGGCCTGGAACAGCTCCCAGCAATTGCAGAGGTCAGACAATAGCTGAATACAACTGTAGTTACAGGCAGAATGAAAGGCGTTCTTACCACAATTCAAAGAGGTCGAGTGAAAAGTGAGCAGGAAATACAAGTGCCAAATTACAGAGGGAAAAACCTCCCTAAGCAGGAACTCGAGGGAGCTTGCCTGCAGCAGGCAGCAACTTTTGAGGTTTTGGGGCTAAACAAGCAAAACACCACAAAATTCAGGGAGAAACCTCCCCAGCTTAGACAGGAAAGTTCAGGAGCACAGATCTGAAAATCTATAAATCTTGTGGTGTGATCAGACAATAGGGTCACAGTGTTTGCTAGTAACAGAACCTTGCACATTGTTTGTGCTAACAGAACCAAAGAGCAGTTATTTTTTTCTCCTTTAAGTCTGTGTCTCTCTTACTGCAACTATGAAGGGGCAAGCTAGAACACACCCGAACTGTGGGAAAGGATAACCTTAACCTATTCAGAACCTCCAGGAGAGCAAGTTCCTGTGGGATATTCACCACAGATAGTAAGGGCATTTTAAGGATTTTGGTTTTTAAGCAAAAGAGAACTTTTCAAAAGGGTTGCCAGATTGACAATGCAACAAAAGGCCAAAGGAGAATGGATTTTTTTTTTTTGTGTTCCTGGATTAGAGAAGATATTAAAACCACAAGGAGTCACTGATGGAATCTTAAACATAAATGGGTTCTAAATCAGCAGAGTGCCAGTTAAAGATTTGATGGCACTGTGACAATGATACATTTAGTTTTATATTCGAGGCATTAACACTGGTTTACGCCATTATCGTGCAGTGAGACACATTTTAAAAGTGTCTCTGAAATCCCAGGAGGGCAGGTAAAATGAGTTTTCCAAATTACCTGAAGATGGTTCAAAATATTTGTACATTTTATAAAGAAGAAAAACGTGTTGAAAATACATTGTTTGAAGGCTAGCCTAGGTAACAAAACTGGGAAGTAAGTCTATGCCTCAGGAGTCACACTGTCACAGATATGGTATCAGTGACTCTTATTTAATAGAATCACATTTGAGTTTGAAGGTACTTTAGAGGTTACCCAGTTCTAGCACCCTGCCTGTGGCACCTTCCACTAGACCAGGTTGCTCCAAGCCCTGTCCAGCCTGGCCTTGAACACTGCAGGGATGAGGCAGCCACAGCTTCCCTGGGCAACCTGGGCCAGTGCCTCACCATCTGCATATTGTAGAATTTTTTCCTAGTATCTAATCCAAATCTCCCCTCTGTCAATTTAAATCCATTCTCCTTTGTCCTATCACTACATGCCCTTGTAAAAGGTCCTTCTCCAGATTTCTTGTAGGCCCCCTTTAGGTATTGGAAGACTGTTACAAGGTTTCCCCTCAGCCTATTTGGTGCTAAAAGCTTTATGTTGTTTTTCCACAATTTAATCAATTTATATACTTTCGAATAGCAAGTTCTCTCCAAAAAGTAATTTATTTCTTAAAAAAATAAAATACACTTAATTCAAAGCGCTTCACCCGGCTGGCACAGCACCCTAAGCCTTAGCTGTAAGCTAGCATCTAAGGCAGGGCATGAGAATTGCAGCTTTTAGGTTTACTCTAACTGGCTTCATTTTTACAGTTACTGTTGCAATGTATGTACATGATGATTGTACATGATGCATAAACGTTTACAACCTGTAAGTACAGCAGGCCACGGTACTTTCTCTCCAGTCGCTTCACAATAGCGCTATTCCCACGTTCTAATACATCTCAGGCACACAGACCACAGGGGGAGCGGCAAGCAAGTCCAGGCTTTATATGCACAGAGCCTGGCACACAGCTCTGCTTCCCGCCGCAGGCCAGGCTGGACCCGGCCCTGCCCCGTGAGTCAGCGGCAGCCGCTCCCACCCGGGCGCGGGCGGTAGACGGCTGTGGCAGGACGAGCGCTGCCGACCCGGCCACGCCTAGTTTGGACCCCCCTGAGCCGCCATGCGTAGCCTCATGAGGGCGGCGGAGCACCACGACCCCCCGGCGCCCGAGCAGCCGCCCCGCCTCACACAGGCCCGCGTGACGAGAATTCGAACGGCCGGCGCGACACCCACGCGTTCGACAAGGAGCATGCGCAACCCTGCGGCCGTTGGCGAGACGAGCCCGCCCATTGGGCAGTAGCAGTCATGTGACCAGCGGCCCAGCACCTCCCGCCGGCCGCTGGAGGGGAGTGCGCATGTGCGATGAGCGCCGCGGCGGCCGGCGGTGTTCTGCTGTTTAAACGTATTTCTTCCCCCGTCGTCCAGGAGGGACAAAATGGCGGTGGTTTGACGCCGGGTGAAGCGACATCGGTTAGCCGCGGAGGCTGAGGGCCCGGCCGGGGGATGGTGAGCGGGTTCCGAGCCCGGGCATCCTGCGACCACACTCTGCCTCCTGCTCGCCGCAGCCTCGGCCCCGTAGCGCAGCATCGCCGGGGAGAGCCGTCTGCTCGGCCCCGCGCCCGTAACGGGGTGCCCTGCAGGGGTAAGTGTCAGCTCTCTCTTTCCCTCTTGTCTCCCCGGCTTGCCCGTCTAGCTAGGGCGCGGAGGGGGGGCGGGGCTCGCCACTCCAGGGCTGAGGCCGGCTGTCGGCCCGGGTGGGGTGGTTAGGGCCGGCGTACCGGCGTCCCTGGAAGGAGGTCGCGACCGTTCCCGACGGGTTGGTGCCTCTCCCGAGGCGCCTGAATGGACATACGTTGCCCCGCGGGCCTATCCGTCCGGGCCGGCCGCGGGCATCGCCTGCCTCAGGAGAGGAGAGAAGAACGCGTGTCTGGGGTGAGGAGAGGATCTGGCCTCAAATTTCACCCGCGGGCCCCAAAAGAAAGGGCTGCAAAGCCACGGGGGCGTCGGGGAGGGAGGGAGTTCTCCCTTGGAGCAGCTCACCGGGGCCTGGTTGGCGGTGCTGGGGGGCCGTGGCGTTATGGGCAGTTGCACCGCGGCTGGGGGCAGCAGTACATCAAGGCGCTTGAAAAGCTCAAGAGCTGCTCTGTGGTGCGTGTGCGGGGGGGGTGGGTGGAAATTGAGGTGTTCTAGGGGGCTGCAGCTAGGCCTGTGGTGAGGAAGCGAGCAGGACTTGGTATGTTAAAGTCGAAAGCCGAAATCCGAAGATCCGCACGGGACAGGGAAAACGTGGCGCAGCTGCCAGGCGGCAGCCCGGCTTCCGCCGCTCTTGCGCACCCGAAACGCCACAGGCGTTTCCTGCTCTTCTACGCACTCAGGACCGAAAAGTGTCTGCGGCGTTCCGCATCGCACGCCTCAGGTCGTGCAGGCATGAGGAGATAGCAGAGACATCAGCGGCAGCCCGGCTTAGCTTGGGCGCTCCAGTAGCGCGGGTTTTCTAGCCTTACAGGTGATATTGTGGCATGCAAATGGCAAATTAAGTCTTGTTCTCAAACTGCTGCATTAAATAGGGCAGCTGTAGTTACTAGGTGGATTTTAGTCGTTCAGCAAACATCTGTATTGTGGATTTATTTTTTAATAGAGCTGTTTCTCAGTATCTCAACCTGTACAGATCATTTGCTACTAAAACTCTTGCAAGGTTGTGAATGTCAGGTAGAGGTGATTTTGTGTTGCTTCTTGTTTCACAGGTTAGAAAACATATATATGATTCTCTTACTCCTGCCCTCAGAGATGTTAGATTCTGTTGTCAGTATTAATGTAGAGCAATTGTGTAAACACACATAGGTGCAAAGTATTTGGAGCCAAGGCCAACAGGCTTACCCCTATTCTGTGGAGAACAGGCTTTGTAGTTAATGTGCATGTTGTGCTCAGGTGGCCGGGTTGAGAGTGATAATTTTATCTTGCATGGAATCTGGTGTTGTAATTCCAGGCTTTATTAGCCTTTGAGCTCTGGCTGCTGCCAGAGAGATGCAGTCTTGTCTTTCTCTTGTTGCAGGTGTTTGTATATCCTTGTGGGAAACTGGACTGGGGAGCAAGTATGACTTTAAAGTAAATATGTTTATAAGTGGGTTAAATAGTTCGCCAGTCTGCAGAGAGTCAGGCAGGGCATGGTTGGACCTCTGTGTTCAGGATGGTGTGGATTGGGGTGATTTAAAGTGTTTACACAAAACAGTCTTTTGTTACTGTACTTGGAAAGCTCCTAATAACTTGACCTTATTTGTGAAGTGTGTCAGACCAAAATTCATTACTTTGACGCCTAATCCGGCTGCACAGCAGTCTTGCAAAGGTTTACTGTTCTATTTAAAAATATTTCACTAGCTAAACAAGATGTTCTGTAACCATGTATTGTTATCATTTTAGGTTCTGAAATTCAGCTGTGTGTAGATATTTTCTTAATCTGATCAGGTCTTAATCATAAACCTGAAAGGGTTTTTATGAAGAGTTCTAACTTGTGTGCTTGCTTGAGACTTAAATTACTACAAAACTGCATCTTTTCTTTGCAAGGTTTTCAAATTTAGATGAATAGTAATAGTCAAACTATCAGATGGTTAAAAAAAAATACACTTTTTTGCATATAAAATCTGAGTGATGTGCTTGCTTGCCTTTCAGGTACAAAATATCATAGCTAGATTCAGTCTTTGTTTTGTACACAGCTGACAAGTTGTACTTTGGTAAAATGGAACTCAGAAGTTAAAACTGTTACAAATGTTGTTTCCTCAAAGTTGGTTTCCTTTACATTGCAGAGATAACTAGCAAAATGACGATTGGCTGTTTCCAGTAATTTCTCCAAAATCTGTGATATGCTTTATTTGTCCTTTAGAAGACATATAATCTGATTTATTTGTAATGGAATTTTTTTCAGATTTCTAATTAGTAATATTAATCCTATTTTTTCAGCTGCTGTAAAGCCACTTAATTTACTCTTGCTGCTTACATGGGTATTGAGGCATGAAAGAATTGAATATGGAATATTTAAACCAGATTTTTTCCCCTATATTTTTGGGGTTTTTTTTGCAGCCCAACAGAGTAAGTGGTGACCAGATATATGAATTATGGGGCTGAAAGTAATTTCTCTAGCCAGCATTGTTGCTAGAGAAACCTTATCCCATCGTTGAACTGCGTGTTTATGTTGTTGCGTAAACTTAAGATCAAATGTAGTTTATCACTATAACTTGAATCTCAAGTGCTGTTTCTTGTTGACACAACAGTTGTTAGAAACACTTGGTTTTTAACTGCCATTCCAACTTTGACCTACTTCTGTATTAACTCTGATTCCTATTATTCTGATTAAAACTCCACTGTTCTACTGTTGCCTTCAATTTAATTTCTGTAAAAATAATTCTATATATATAATTTTTTTTTGCACACAGGCGTGGAAAAATGGCAAAGCGAATTGCAGAGAAGGAACTGACTGACAGAAACTGGGATCAGGAGGATGAAGCTGAGGAGGTAAGAGATATATTAGACTCCCCCCCCCACCAACCCTGCAGGTAGTAGGGTAGTCATTCTTGTGGATGAAATCCAGTAAAATTGATTAAAAGTATAGCAGTTAAAGATAATTTTATAGAAGTGATTCCCCCTCCCCCCGCCAATGATGTTTCCGATACATGCAGACCGTTTGGCAAAGCAGCTTTTAACAGTTAAAATGACAGCAGCAGCCAGGGGAAAGAAACTCTACATTTCTACAGGCTTGTTAACATAGATAGTGCTTTTGAACTCTTCAGATGCATGATGGGCATTTATTGAATTCAATAAAAGTGGTTTTGATTTCTTGAGATAAATATTTTCATGTCTCATGTCTTTCTTTTTAAGGTCAGTAATAGTTAATTTCAGAACTATATTAAAGTTGAGTGCTTAGCCACATAGCCAGGAGATTTAAGCAAACAGTCAAATGATCTGTTTCATCTGATTGTAAAAAAGATTTTCACATTTAATGTCTCTTATTTACTTATGGTTGATGTATTATCTCTAAACAGACTGTGCTACTAAAAGTATTAAATATTTAAGCTTGTAAAAACTGACAGTACTCTTCCAGAAATCTGAGTATAAAAAAAACGTTAATTTCCTCATTTATTACAGGGTAATAAGTAATTAGTCATTAGCTGCTTTTGCTAGCACTTGAACTGCAGTGGACTGCCGGACATTGACTTACAGCATACATCTCAATGTATCTTCTCCAAACTGATAGATTACCTTCAACAAAGATATCTTACAGCTTTTCTGAGGAACAAAAAAAAATAATCTTGAGCTGCTCACTGTAATAAAATGGAGATTTCATGAAGGGAAGTGTAATGCAAAACAGCAAAGGCAGAGTTTTGAAAGAATCAACTAATGCCCAAGTAGCTGACAAGCTAATCAGTGTTGTATTTTCTGGGTGTGGTGTTTTTTTTTTTTCACTTCCCTTACTTGTTAGGGAGCAGTGTTACAGTTGTGTTACAAAACTGATCTCTGCCATCTCTTCAGATTATGATGATTTTATGCATTCAGAGAATTTCACTAACGATTTCATAACCTTCTCTTAAAGGTGGGAACATTCTCAGTAGCTAGCGAAGAAGTTCTGAAGAACAGAGCTATTAAAAAAGCAAAACGACGAAATGTTGGATCAGAGGTAATGTAATCACTGAGCATTACTGTTGTAGCTTGACTTGATTACAAAATGCAATATCTGTGCTCAGGTTTTTACTTACTTGGGCTTGTAGTAATACTGTATAAAGCTGTCATTTGGAAAGTATATGCAACTAGTCAGCTTGCTGTTACATAGAAAGAATAAAGCTAGAATAAAAAAACTAGTAATACTAGTATTGGACTGGGTGAAGAGAAGTGTGTATTTTTGAAGTATAAGTGCAGAGTGCTTTAGACACAGTGTCATCTACATATGGGTAAAATAGCATTCAGACTGCTCTACTTCATTCTTTGCAGAGATGGAAGGCTGGCAATTGGAAGTTAATCCATACTGGAGGGCTGGGGGATGCCTCAGAGGCTAAATAAAAGCCAAAATATGAAGCTGTTCTGAGAATAAAAACCATGTCTTTTGTTAAGAGTGTTGGAACTTCCCCCACCCTCCTGGTGTGAAGAATTTTAGTGCCACCTACTCCTTGCAGTAACAAATTGAGAATTGAAAAGAAGTTGGCCTTTGTTGCAGGTTAAGTCCCTGTGAAAGCATTAACCCAGTTCAACCGAATTGTAGTCCTTCCAAAATCCCTGACAGATGCTTTGTGGTATATAGAATTACAGAATAGTTAGGGTTGGAAAGGACCTTAAGACCACGAAGTTCCAACCCCTTGCCATGGGCAGGGACACTAAACCGTGTCACCCAAGGCTCTGTCCAACCTGGCCTTGGACGCCACCAGGGATAGAGTGTTCACAACTTCCTTGGCAACCCATTCCAGTGCCTCACCACCCTTAAAGTAAAGAACTTCTTCCTTATATCCAATCTAAACTTCCCCTGTTAAAGTTTGAACCCATGACCCCTTCTTCTATCACTACAGTCCCTAATGAAGAGTCTCTTCCCAGCATCCTTATAGGCCCCCTTCAGATACTGGAAGGCTGCTATGAGGTCTCCATGCAGCCTTCCCTTCTCCAGGCTGAATGGCCCCAACTTTCTCATACTTCCCGTATGAAGCCTGTCTTCGTACGGGAGGTGCTCCAGTCCCCTGATCATACAGCTTTCTGTGAAACATTCTTTGAACAAGGCATGCATCATGCTACAAGTAGGACAGAAACTTTACCTGTAACTTAAATTGCTTTTGGATTGAATGGGACAAGGTACAATTAGGGGCTAGATGGTTTTCTCCAGTGCTTTTGATTTCCCTTCTGTTGTCCAGGCAGTGTAAGTGAGGAAGCTGTCTTATCCCACTTCTGCCTATAGTGCTTATAGCCACTAGTGTGATAGAGGATGCAGTTAATTAAAGGATTGCACTGGACAGATGTGATGCAAGAAATAAACTACAACTTAAGCAGGAGGGACTTGGGGCAAATGGAATAGGAAAAACAGAACTGGCTGAGAAAGTAGACTAGATGATTGTAGAAGAAATAGTCAGGAGGCTGGGAGTCAGCAGTTTGAGATCAAAGCTGGAAGAAGAGCCAGGATGTGTTGTGATTTTAAGCCCAGACAGCAACTAAGTACCGTACAGGTGCTGGCTTTCCGCCCCATGGTGGCATGGGGAGGAGAACTGGGGGAGCAAGGTGGGGAGAAGGCAAAACCCATGGGTGGAGATGAGAATAGTTTAATAATTTAAAATGTAATAATAATAATAAAAGTGGAGATAGCAGAAAGAGGGAAGAAAATTGCCTCGGCTGAGACCAGGACAGTAGGCTGAGTGAAGTCTAAAAAGCAGAAGAGATGGCAGGACAGCTGAGGTTGCATAAGTAACCAGTGAGACTCTTGCAGAAAGGTAAGCTTGAACTTTATTGATGTTCCTGATGAAGCAAGCAGAATGCTGCAAAGAAAAAGATTGCAGTTTAACTTGAATGTCTGGAGATGTAGGTAGGACTGATCAGAGAGACACAAAGTAAAAATAGCTACCTAGAAGTGAGAAACAGGACTGCACTGGAAAAAGTAAAGCACAGAGTAAAGCAAAAAGCCCATGCCCAGAAGGCCAGATACTGGAATAGAACCTAAAATGGGTAAGGTTTGCTATTTCTTCAGTAGCAAAAGCAGATTAAACTCAGAAGCAATTGTCCTTTTCTTCTGATGGCTTTTCAGAGACATCAGAAGTTCATTTCCAGTAATAACGTGCTCATAACCTCAAAAGACATTATATGTAGTACGTAAAAGTGGCAATGCCTATTTATGTTTAAATCACACTACATCTTTTAAAAACATGTAAGAAACTGTGCCCTAAAATCATCTGTTTATAAAGAGTTATCAGAACTAGGTAATGAAAAGGCTTCAGCAAGCATACATACGTTATCAGCTGCAGTCTTGTCTTTGCTTCTCCCATCAGCCACATTGGAGTATTTTGGGCATCACAAACATTACATAGGTGACTACAAAGTATGCTGGTTTTGATGAGCGGCTTAAAGAGCTGGACTCAAATTGTGATTGTAAATGCTATATATTGCTGAAAATAAGCCTGCAATTATATTGCTGTGTAATTATTTAAAGAAAACAAGATGCTATGAATGCCTGAATAGGTAGTCAAACACATCCGCTGCTCTGAATAACTTTTATGTATCCACTTCCTAGATCTGGTTTATTTTCATACCAAACATCTGAGTCCTTTAAAAATAGTAGCGATATGTGTCACAAGGAAGCTGTTAACTTTGCTTACATGGTTGACTTGGAATAATGCACTGAAATGACACAGTGAACCAGTGTAATAATAAAAGGAGTATCAAGTGGGCATAGGATTTTCATGGAGAAGATGTATGTAACAGTCTGTCTTCTGTATTTTTTCTTTTCCCAGTCTGAAAGTGGAGGAGCTTTTAAAGGTTTTAAAGGCTTTGTATTGCCTTCTGGAAAAGGAGGAGGTGGCTTCAGTGGATTTGGTAATGGTGCAGGAATAAAACCTTTAGAAGGGCTGTCTAATGGAAGCAGTAGTGTCACTAGCACTCCTTCTTTCAGCAGTTTAAAGACCAGTTCCGAAACACAAACACAATCAGCATTTGGTAAGTTTTGAATAAGCATGTACCTTTATCAACAAATTCAGCCGTAAAATCTGCAGGGTTATTTTAATAGTAAAAAAAAAAACAAATTAAGACAACACTGTAGTTCTGTTTTAAGGATTTGAGACTTTATTCGTCCTTGTAAGTTTTCTTAAAATTATTTTAGACTGCTGGAGAGGCAAGTTACCAGATGCATGCAGTTTTAAGAGGTGGAAACTAAAATTGTGTTTGATCTGATAACGGAGGCAAAAGCTTTATAGGCACAAGTGGGAGTGGAAGACATTGGTATAAGACATTCTCCAAATAGCATAAAAGAGCTGATAACATGTTCCACTTAAACAATTGTCCCAATTCCGTGAATTCAATTGAAAAAAAAAAAAAACAAACCCAAAAAACCTCAAACTAATGGAAAATGTCCATTTAGTGGGACAGTTTCTTTGTGTGATTGGGAGGGTTTTTTTAATGTCTTGTTTCTGTATTTTTTGCAGTTTTTGGTAAATATGTGCTGCATAGCTAAAATCTTAACCTTTTAAGATACAACCTTGCAGTATAACCTGTACAGCTTATATTGCAAACAGTTACTAGAATTTTATATGTCACATTTTATGATACTTGAACTATTCTGGTAAGTCTGGCTCTAGTGCCATGCTTTGGTAGTCTCCAAAGAATATTAGTTCTGTCCCTTTGTGTTGGAGATGCAGAAATGTTAAACATGCCACAGAGTAGAAGCGGTGGAGTTTGAAGTTTAGAGTACATTAAATTTCAGTGAGCTCAGCTAAATTAGGAGAGACTTTAATGAGGATTTTCTTAATTAGCCTATTACAGTTTTTATATAGAAACTACTTGAAAATGTGCAAAATTATGGGCTAGTATGTTCAGAGTTTTATAAAGTAGAAGTAGCAAGAGATAAGGGGATATTTTGTTTTAATGACTATTAGAGCTTGGTAAAGCTTGAATTAATATTTTGGAGGTTTTGGTGAAATATTAAACTCGTCATTTTTTTAATGTTATTCTATACAAGATATTTTTGGATTTTTTTTTTCTTAATACATAGTAGATGTGCTCCATCTACTTTGTGTAGCCCTGAACTAACTTTTCTAAACTTGGTGAGCTTAGGTCTGCTTCACAGCATTGTTTATTTGTACAGCAATACCTGGTACATAGTCTTGTGATCCAGGAGAGGTATATAACTGAGCAAGAATGAGTGATTTGATAAAGAAATACGGAGAACATTAGTTAGGCTTTTATGAGAGCCTTGCTTTCTGTGGAAAAAAAATGTTCTAACCCTTGTTTTTCCTTCTGGTAGGATCCACAATGTCAAATGGTCCCACAACTACTGCATTTACTGAGAAAAAGGCTGCAAGCCCAAAAACTAATGGTGGCAGTCAACCATCCTCATCTGGCTATGCTCAGAGTAAAGTTTGTAGCTCTACTGTTTACCACAAACAGTTAGCAGGTTTAAACTGTTCCGTGCGTGACTGGATAGTTAAGCATGTAAACACAAACCCACTGTGTGACCTGACACCCATCTTTAGAGACTATGAGAAGTACTTAGCAAATATTGAACAGCAACATGGGAGCAGTAGCGATAGTGGCTCTGAAAATGAAAGCAGCAAGACACCGGGCGCTCAGTCTGTTTCTGCATTTGGGAATGCAAAGCTACAGCAAGGATCAATGTTTTTGTTTAACAACAAAACTGAGGATACCTTGGACAAAAAACCTGAAGCTGCATCAGAAAGAAAAGACCCATCATTAGGAACTACATCAACAGTCTCGTTTAATTTTGGCAAGAGTGTCGACAGTTCTGTTTTAAGTTCCCTTGGCTCAGGAACACTCAGTAGTTTCTCATTTTCTTCTGGGAATTCAGGTTTGTTTGGAAAAGATGCAAACCAGGCTAAGTCTGTCACTGCAGTATCCACCAGTGTATTGGAAGCTCAGACAGAAAGTGGCAATAGTGATGATAAAGGTAAATTCTATTTAAAATTATGACTTTCATGGTAAGCTGTGAATATATATGACTTAAGAATACTACAGAGATGAAATAGTACTAAGTTGAGCTAGATCATAATTGTCTTGAATTTGAAGGTGCAAAACTGTACTGCCAGTCTGGAAATAGCTCGGCCTTGCCTCCTGTTTAAGTAATACTAGAAGTATATGTGATATAATACATGCTTTGTATCACAAAAATCTGTGATAGAAACCTTTATCACAAATCGTAGCATGGTTTAGGTCAGGAGGGACCTTAAATATCATCTAGTTCAACCCCCCTGCCATGGGCAGGGACACCTTCCATTAGACCGGGTTGCTCAAAGCCTTGTCCAACCTGGCCTTGAGCACTTTAGGGATGGGGTAGCCACAGTTTCTCTGAGAAACCTGTTCCCATGCTCACCATCCTCATAGTGAAGGATTTCTTCCTAATGTCTAATCTAGATCTCTCTTCTTCCAGTTTAAAACCATTCCTCTTTGTCCTATTACAACATGCCCCTGTAAAAAGTCAGATTTGTACTTTCTGTAATAGAATATAATTCTTTAGCTGAATATAACACATGGAATTATGAGGTGTTAAAGCAACTGGTATATTCCTCTTTGAGCCTGTGGGATGTTTCAGTCCTGCTGCTTTTCCTAATAGGTTTATCAAGATATCTCCTCAGTAAAATGGATAAGATATAGAATAACTTCATACATCTTACTTCATAGACTGTAAGACAAATAAATTTACATACTACTTGACAGTTTTACTCATTTACCTCATCTGTGAACAGTAAGGTGATAGAAATCCTAGCAGTCAAGGGACTTGAAAGGCATAATTCTGCCACAGTCTCTTTGCTGTCATTCCTGCAATAAATTCCTTTCCCTCAAATTAAACCTGGCTGTTTGGAAGCATTTGTTATGCTTTTCTTGGACCCATATGTAGAGACTATTCTTTGAAATTTTGTAACTGTTTCTCCCCAACAGAAGGTTTTGACTTCAGCTGGACTTGTTAAACTTTTATTCATGGGTTTGGTTGGTTGGTGAGGGCTGGGTGTTTTCATCCCATGAAACTGAAGATGAGCGTAAAGTTGCTTGAGGTGTGTGGCTGAATAAAAATCAAGTAAGGCTGTAGCTGTTTCAGAGCCCACATTGACTTAAACATAATTTGGCAATCACTTACAGGCCACACATGTATATGTCAAATATAGCATGAATAAGCTAATTCTAATACAGTGCCAAAAATGCTTTCATGTTATGTACTCACAATATAACGTATCTTTTTTTATTTAAAGGAGGAGAAGAGGAGGAAGAAGAGCCACCAAAAGTCATTGTTAATGAAATAAAAGAGGATGATGCTTTCTACTCCAAGAAGTAAGTGACTTTGACTTAGAACAGTGAGTAGAATTATAACTTGGAAAATAAAACTTACATACCTGCATATTGTTGTTGTTCACCACTGCAGTGTGTAATTAATGATATGTATGTTCTTGACTTCTTAGTTAATAAAGTTTGTTAGGAAGCTATATAAAATATGAAGTTCCACTTTTGAAAAAGTTAATTACAGACAAAAATGTGTAAGATTTTACTAAAATGGTTGTGTAGCTTGGACATAGCGCTGTAGTAGTTTGTGTTCTGCTTGCAGTCAGTGTTTAACAAATGAAGATGTTTCTGCCTTCAGGTTTTGTAAGTTTAAATTGTAGGGCTTGTACCACAGAAGTGTTGTGCTGTACTTCTGAAAAATCAGTCAGGTGCTCTGCTGTTTGCATAGCCTGAGATAAGACTTTCATCAGAAAATGCTGGTTGTTGTATGAAAGAGTGAACGAGTTGTACTTCTAAGTTTAAAATGAGACTAGCTCTACTAGAAGCAGATTTTCAAAGCATGTTCAGTAAACCAAGTAACTGCTTATCTGCTTCACACTTAGCACAGAATTTGGCCTTCTACAAATTCCTGCTTTATCTGAGAGAAAGTCCATGCTCATTTTTGAAGAATGGCGTTAGATTTGTTAGTTTCACTTCCAAAATGTTTTCAAATTATCCATAAAAGTCCTATTATAGCTTCAGAGTAATACAGCAAGTACTTATGGCTTTGTAACTTGTGTTTTTTAAATAGTAGCTACAGTTATTGCTCCCTATAGACCCTTAGTACAGGTTGCTGTGGATTCTGCTTCTCCCTGAAAGTAACATGTTTGTCATTTCACTGCTGAAAGAAACAATCAGCTTCCTCTTTCTGATCTGAAAGTGCTATTTGTTAGCACTTGCAGCTTGTTCGCTCCTGATTATTGTTCGCTATTGACTTCTGGAAGTCAGATTCATATATACAGTGTGCATGTATTTGGGAGATACCTTTGTATTCTACATATTACCACAAAAAAGGTTGGTGTTTTTTCTTTTGCACAGATGCAAACTGTTTTACAAAAAGGATAATGAATTTAAAGAAAAAGGTGTAGGAACGTTACATTTAAAACCAGCAGGAAATGAAAAAACTCAACTCCTGGTCCGAGCGGATACCAATTTAGGTAAGTCAGTTTCTTCTAGTAGCGAGTCTTGATATGAAATTCTCTGCCTAGCATTAGGGTTACACAGCATAATACACTTGATTGGTGAAAACCTTTCAACTTTTTTTTAGTATTGTGTTTCAGCACTTGATTGCAACACACTAGTATGTGGGGTTCACATGCACTTGACAATTTCTATAAAATGGAATAAACATGATGCTTACAGTAGACCTCAGGACTAAAGCCATGCTGCACTGCAGGCCATGGGTTTGTCTTACCTCACTTTCAGTTTATAATGTACTAGCAAGTCTCTATGAAGTCTCTGCAGGGGTCTGGTGACATTGAGACTCCTGTGTTAGACACTTCTGAATCATTAACACTTTCAGTGGAGAGAAGGTTTGCCAGCAAAGAGGAGTTCACAGCAATAACACCAAAGGCAGATGTGTGGCAGTTGTCAGTGCTTTGAGCATCTTCCTGGGCATTTGAGTGTGTTCAACATAGCAGGTGAAAATTTGATTTCTCCAAGTTACCTAGTCTGTAATGCAAGTCTGGATTTTTCACTCAGCTGATGCTAATTTCCATGGTGTTGATTTACATTCCCTCTGCCTTCATCTGAGGTGCTGTATTAGGAAATCTTTCCTGTTTTCTTCAGCTCACACACTTAAAGACATTTCAGCTTGGTGTTTCCAAGCATTGGTTTCTAGAAGCTGCTGCAGTCATAGTGATGCACACTTTCCTTTTTGCTATCTTCACACAGTGCTATAATCCTTTCCTAAAATCTCACTGTGTTGAAAAACTGAACTGCAAAGGAAGGCGAAGACTGACTTTCCCCTAAACACTACTACCGTGTTCTGAACTGTTTACCAGGTTTACAAACTGAGTGCATCTTCTGTGGAAGCAGATTTGAGTTTGTTTGAAACTGTTTTAATAGACCACTAATACTGAAGCTCTCAAACTCAGTACATAATTTAACAAGTTGACGTACAGCTGCTGTTAGTAACCTGGTGGTAAACCACATCAGATGTGTTGTACAATTTGATGATATAAAGTACTTATTCTACCATAGTTTGTCCAATATTAATGTGTCTGTCGGTGTGTGTTAAAGCTAACTTCTTGCTTCTGCGTATGAGCTGTGTGTGATGGTCAGAATGAGTAACTTGAATTAAGCATCAACTAAGCACTGTGACTGGATTCCTCCTTTGCTGCTTCTCCCTTGTCCTCTTCCCTTTTTCCTGTCTGTCCTGAGCATCACTTGATATTCTTCAGAGTTCTCCCTTTAAAAAAGGAGGACACAGTATTTTCAGAGATTTCCTCATTCCTCATGAGGAAAGAAATCAGTGAGAACAGTGGCCATGAGCAGATGCTTAGGGAAGAGTAAGACAAGTATACCTGATATTTGTGAATTGTCTTCTTTCCAAGCATAAATTTAAGTCCCTATTTAGTAAGTATACTAACATCTGTCCTGCAGTAAAAGCTGAAGAATTGCTAATTGTATTTTTCTTTTCCCCTCCTCATACGCAGGAAACATACTGTTGAATGTTCTAATTCCACCTAAGATGCCATGTACAAGAACCGGGAAAAACAATGTTCTTATAGTTTGTGTTCCTAACCCACCAATTGATGAGAAGAACCCAGCTGTTCCTGTTACTATGTTAATAAGGGTGAAAACAAGTGAGGATGCAGATGAGTTGCACAAAATCTTACTGGAGAAAAAGGAGGCTTAAATAAGTTGTAGTCAGTGATGTGAGGAATTATTGCCAAACTGCTGCTGCTCTATTTTCTTTCCATAAGTTCACTTGAACACTTAACTCTTTACTCTGATATTAAGAACTGTTATAGGGATTCTGGAAAAATTCTGTGAGGAAAAGCTAAACTAGGTAATAAAAGCTTTAATAGAACACAAGTGTTGGACTGTGCTCCCTCATTTTTCAGTATCTAAGTGCAGGACCTCTTGGGGATAAAGCACATTGATTTAAATTGAAGCCTGTTTTTAACACTGGTCAATTTGAATGGACTGAAATCAGAGTGCAAAAATATGGTACTCAAGCTTCCTCACAGACTGCAGTGCAATGCAACACCGGCCTCTCCAGAAGGGAGGATGCTGAAGTGTAACTGTTGGAACTGTTTCTAGACTCCAGATTTTTAACTGGTCTGTAGTATTCGGGTAAAACTAAGTTTTCAAACTCTGTGACAACAGTGTACCCCAACAACAATGATGCTATACATTGTACTGTGTTTTACAGACTTGTGTGCTTTTGAGACTCTCAGACTGCGTCTCCAGCTATTTAAAAGAAAACTTGCTTGCGTAGTCTTGTTGACAGTAGTGTTTCTTAGAGAACTGTCAGTTCTGTTCTTACTGTAGCAACAAGCTAATGATGTGCAATAGTACAAGTAGACAACTGGAAGATTGTTTATCTTGGACCACAACTACAACTGGCATTCCCTGACTCATGACAAGTTGAGGCAAAGGGTTGCACTTCCATTTTGGTCCCTGGAGGTCCCTTGGGCTACAGCTGAAACCCAGCAGAGGCAGAGTTGTCAATGGTGTACTTGTCTTGCTACTGGTACTTTTCTGAAGGTAGCTCTTTTCACAAATGAATTTCAGGATTTTTACAGATCTTTATATTGCCTCTGGCCATTACCAGGAAATACATGCATAGATGTGTGTGTTAGTCATTATTTTTCCCCATGTGCTAAAAACTTCAGTGCTTTACTGTGTTACATTAAATAAAGCAGTAGGTCACAGGTTTAGGACAAGTTTTCTATTGTAAGTAGGGAGCACTGGCTTAATCTACAACTTAGTTTTCAGCTGTGTTAAAATTAACCATGTGGTAGTAATTTGGTCTCTGCTTCCATCTCAACCTTATCAGACCATATGTTGTTATTTAATCCCTTTCTTGTTTACATCTTGTTTGCTGCAAGCTCCTTCCCTAAGAATTTGTTTTCTGCTTCACTTCCTGCTCTGGGAACTACACAAGAGCTAGATGTTTAATGTTAAACTTGAACTGCTCTCAGATCTGTCACACTGACCAGCTCTGAGGAAACAGAAGAAACATGACAACCTGCCTCAAGGTTACTGTGGGCATGGAGGGAAAAATCCCGTTCCTTAAAAAAGATAAAAGGCAGCATGATTCTATGATGCAATTTGTGCAGGGAACCTGGGAATCTACAAGAGTGGCATCCTGTGGTGGGGAAAAAGTAGTAGCACCATTTGACTAAACACAGTGCACAGTACCTGCTTCCCACTGCTCCCTGGGGGAAGAAAGGACTGCCTTTACTCCTAATTCACTGCATAATTCAGGTTATGGCCTTTCCCCTTGTCTCTCCCCCCTTAACTAAAAGGAGGAAAAAAACCTTAGGATCTTGACCAAAGTTCAGAAACAAAGGCCTTTGCTCACATTTCAGCTACATGCAAGTCAAAAGAATTGCATTTTAACACTCAAGGGTAAAGGGAGCTCAAATACCATTTCAAATATTTGAAGTACAAACTGGTGCCTTTTTCTTTTATGTGGCTCAGTACTTACCCCTTAAACGTGACATTACTGTCCTCAAAATAATGTCCTTTCTAAAAAAAAAATATTAAAAAAGTCTTGTTGATACCTAAATTAGAGGCCAGAAGCTGAAGACATGCCTGGTAGTTTTGTGAATGAAAAGCAGAACATTGCCTGAAAGTTTATTACAGGCTCAGGTTTAATGACCAAGGGCTCAGTTAGTTTTGCATTTGTCTTCTGGCTGTAGTGTCTTAAACACATCTCTATGCAGAAGGGTTTATGGACTGTAAAGCACTGGATGTTGTAGGTGAATTTCTTATGCATCCCCCAAAGAGCAACTGTAGAGGTTTTGTAAGTGGTCTTGGATTTGTATTTACTGCTGATAGCTCATAGATGTGCAACCTTCTTCATCCACTGAAGCATGGACCAACTATCTTAAGCAAATGAGAGACAACTAACTTCCTCAGTATCCTTAGTTTGCCTCCACAGTGAGGCAGTCTTGGTGTTTTGCATGCACCTCTTGGGCCCAATTCTAAAGCTGGCAAACTGAATAATGGCTTGTGCATCTCTCCTGTTTCCAAGGGCGGGCATTCTGAGGGTGAGCACAGTGTAATGAAATACAAGTAGAAGAATAATAAATTGTGTTGGAAAAATTAAACCTTACGATACCAATGGTAGCAAATAATAGCTTCTGTTAGAGGTGGGAAAGATCAAATGATGAGACACCTTAATTCTTTGCACCATATATATTTATGGGTAGAGCTAGGGGCAGGTATATAACTGGAATCTCATGTAAATGAGAATGTCAAATATATGCATTAACATGTGATACTAAACATTTTACACAGGGAAAGTTGCCACTAAAAGAACAGGGAAGAATTTTACTGCAAATCAACATCATTAATAGTAACCCTGCCATTATCTGGACTATGACACAGGAAAAGTCAGTCACATCCTTCTCATTTGGGGTTCAGTTATAAAGCACAACCCTGCGCCAGTACTTTTACCAAAACAAATTTTTGATGATGCTTCAGTTTCTAATGAAGAAATATTCAACTGTGTCAATACTGTAAAAGATCAGAGATTGTTAAATAGAAATAAACGCTTAATTAAAAGCTATAGTGGAAAGCATAAAAATTAATACGCTGATGCCTTCATAACAGTGTCACATGCTATACAAGGAAGGAACTGTGATCAGAATTCCAACTCAGTGAGACATTCCTGTATCTTGGTAGATACTTAATGTATGCAACAGCTGGATATAGAATACCTGATGTTAAAGATGCCAGTTTCCGCCCTCATCTGAATCGATGCCTTCACTGTTTGAGCTGTACATAGGTGGAGGAGTGTCTCATGGATCATGCGTTCTTCCTTCTGATGTAATTTTGAAGCTTCAGCTGCTCAGAAATCTCTCCTTTCCCTCTCACCTCACCAAACTAGAAAAATGATGATTTCTGCTTCCTGTAATTCTCAGAATCATCTGTAAGGGAGATTATTACAGTTGGTTTACATTTTATTTTAGGATACTAAATTGCTATATGCAGGGATTCTTTTGTAACGTCCTTAAAAATCTATGTGGGAGCACAACAACTGTTTTCCTATAATCCCTTCTGGATGACGGATGTGAAAGTTTAATTTACAGCTCAAATGAACATCTTTTAGAACGTAAACCCATTAGGAGGTACGCTTTACTATTAAGAACTTAGCTCAGCTCCCTGTGCAGCACTGTAACATTTAAAATGTCCTTAAAGACTTTCTTTCTGATGCCTTAACTTATTTGCATTTGCTGAAAGTTTGTAGCTGGTGCCTGTGCGCAGAGATTACCTGACATTAAACAACTTAAAGTGGCATGAGCTTGTATAAATCCAACAAAAATGCTGAATGTGACGATCTGGTAATAGATTTCAAACTGCTCTGAAGTTTTCAGAGGATACTTAAGTTTGACTTGTCATATAACAATGTTTTCACTAGTTCTGATATATTGAGGAAGTGTACAAAAATCCATGGAAAATGTGAATAAAAGAATGAGAGAGAAGTGTCTCGTGTGGATCGCTTTCACTCTGAGTGTGACACTGCATTAATAAAATTGATTTTACAATCAGTTGCTTGCGGGTGAGCTCCTTGCCTGGAAAACCCTGCGCGTAGCCTCAGCACTGCTAAAAGCAGCAGTGTCGTACCTCTGCCCCTTCCCCAGGCTGCTTTAAGACCTCACACTGCAAAGAGCCAGTTCAGCAGAAAGGCTTCTTGCCAGGTCACTGAGCAAAGTCATCTTGGAGGAGGCAGGGCTGCCTCTGACTAGACAGAGGAAAACTAGTTCTTACAGGCTGAAAGAACGACTCCTGAGAACAACCACTAAGAACTCCTCTGCTTGAATACTGAAAGATTTAAGAGCAATATTAATTGCTGCTTGCCTGATTAAGGACACAGAACTTATTTTAGATCTAGCCTAAGAGCACGATCCTAAAGCCAGGCCACAGCGTGATTCTTCTCTTCATTGGTTTGTGATAGTTTGACAAAAAACTCCACCAAAGATATCCCAAATCAACCAAACAGTAAGAATAAAAGACTTGTCATGACAAGTGTAGATCTTGCGCAAATGGACCATGAACTGCTGAGACCATGGGAGCACCTGTCACCCAACTGTACTTCCTGCCATTAGCCACTATCATGCTGTTTAGCCCTACACCTTAATTCTGTCCATGGTTCTGGACCTACCCACTTTATGCCTGCAAATGGGAGCTACTTCCCACATGGAGATACAATTAATGGTTAGCAAAAGTAAGTCAACATCTCCCCATCATCACACCCCCAGTTACAACAATGGAGAAATACAAGAGTCTGTGTTCCATTTTTTAAGCATGCAGTTACTATTAATAGAGAGCCACACTTCTACCAGGATTGCCCAGTATTTTTTGGCTCCCCCCTGCAACAAAGGATAAAGAGGCTCTGCCTCCTGGGTACCTATTTGGCAATCTCACCATGAGTGCCACAGCATGTTATTGCACCTTTTATGCTCACTACCAGTAAGGAATACATTCAAACTCAAAACACCACTAGGCACAGTAGAGAAAAAACACTATTAACAGAATTCATGGTCATTTAAGAGGTCTGTTTATTGGCTGCAGGGTCCAACACTTTCTTCACTGCTGCCGTACGCAAAAACTCCATTTTTGGTGCACAAAGGTTCTCCTTGGTCTTTGTTCAAAGGGCTCAGTATAATGCCAGCATGATTTTCACCCCATCATCTACTCAACACTGGTGGATCAATGAGGCAAAAAAACCCAAACCATGCAACATGTGTGAATGTGATAAAAGTAGGCCGAGAATATTTATATATTTACACAGAGAACGTTCAACATCATAACCTGCTTGCAGCCTTGTATTATCTTGACCAAGCATCAGAACAGCTACATTCTGATGTAAAATACTTTTTGATTTAAGGTTCAGTGTAAAAGCTTTTCACTTTACAATGCCTTTAACTGGATTCTACCACGTCTATTTTTGACACAGAATTTCTACACACCAGTGTCACACACTTTTAGTCGTACCTCACAAAGCAAGATAAGGCATTCACAGATATCTGACTGCTATGACCACAAGGAATCCATTTTCCAGAGCTTTCAGCCGTGACCTTCGGAGACCATGAGACTTTCAAACACAAAGGGTGAGTCCATAGGAGACGAACCGTTCTTCCAAGAACTATAAACTTTTCCATTTCTTGACGCTGCTACACACAACATGGATAGAATTTAAGACTACTTCATTAATTCCCTAAATAAAAATTTGTTCTTAAACCCCACTGGATAACAACAGGGCTTAGGCACTTCTGAAGATTTTATCTTTTAACTGTCTGTAATAAGGGGAAGCTTCAGACTACAAAATACAGGACAAGCAATCGTCTGGGAAGGGAAAAATCTGTAACTGGCAAGAAGCAGGTCAATAGTCTTAGAGTGTAGACTACGTATATGGACTCTACATCTATACAGAACTTCAGTGACAAGGTGGGATTCTCTACATCAGGGTCTGCCAGAAGAAATCTGTCTGCAGAGCCAGAGCCTTCAGTGTTTTAATTAAAACTTGGTTTAAGAATATACTTTGGGAAAACTGTTTTACTGCAATAACTCACCTGTGCAAACAATCCTGTTTTCTGGAAAGCAAAGCGTGCCCAGAAATGTAAAACTGAGTAACAGTAATCCAGAACCCAACACGCTTCATTTTTGTAAACAATGAAGACCAGGAGAATAAAAAGAGAAGGAACGTGAACCTATACAAACCAGATTAGCCAAGAGAGCTGAAACATTTGTGGCATTTCTAAAAATGGCTTCTTTTAAAAGAAGACTTGGAACTCACCCTGCGCTGGCTGGCTATAAGAGAGCACAATCTCACATATGTCACTGTCTCTAAGGCAGAGCAATAATCTGCTAATACAAATTAATTAAGATCTTTCTTTAGAAAGCAACAGCTTTTACTTGTTAAATTGATAGCAGTGAAAAACCTGTTAAGGGTGAGAAGATATACATCCTTGCATTTGGCATCTATCAACATACATCATCTATGGAGAGTTCAAGTAGTAAACCTCTGTCTCCAGAGGGAGTGAATGGGTAGAAGGAAGGAAGAAGTTAACTGCTTCATGAGGTATGGCGGGATTCTGTAAATAAATAAAGCTCCTCTGCAGAGCCTCCCAGATCTCTTAATCATGCTGCATTCTCAATCATCCACATAACTAATGAAAACCACTGTGCTCCAACAGTTAAGACATCAACAGCCACACAGCCTTTATGGCACTCCGAACACACCAGTTTATTCCTCAGCAGTTGTTTAAACGGCCAGCAGAGGCTCAAATGGTTTACTGGTTAGGAGCTACAGAATTAAGAACCCTTCCAAATTAAAAGGGTGAGAGGCTTCTATTAACATTCCCTTTTCTTTTTTTGGTTTAATGCAATAGCATGCTAAGGGCCCAGCTGTGCCATCTTGACCCAAGCAAAACTTTAATCATCTTCCCCGTTAATCTGCCTATACAAGGACAATAAATTACAGTTTCCAGGGTTTGTTTAAAAGCAGAACAAAACATGTAATCTGTTTTCCCCCACTTGATAACAGAAAGTGGGAGCCAGGGACGACACATAAGAAGTCTTAAGTTTAGAGAAGGAATAACTGAGAATCTGGCACATCTACTTGTTCTGAAAAGCACTATTGACATTCAGTAGACTTTTTGACCTGTTTTCTATGGATGTACATCTGGGCATACCTCTACCCTTTTCTATTAGAAAAGGTGAGACTTTGTACCTGCTACGTATCTACAGCATATCCACTAGCAAGATACGAGTAATAAATTGGCTCTTTTTAGGACATTTACATTGCAGTCCTTCAAAAACTAGACATCAAAATACAGCCACATACATGTAACAAGCAGAAGACACCTCCTGCACAACAGGTGTGGGATCTGAACTGTACCTTCTGTAACACTGCCCTTGTACTAATGTACTAGTTTATAATCATTCATTTGCTCTGAACTCTTATGCAGCAAGATTTGCTTGGTCTTCCAGATCACATGAAATTAACCTACCTGAATGTAATACATGATAACAAGCATTTCAAATTACTGTCAACTGAGAAGTATTCAGGCACCTGGCACTCGGGTTCCAATCTGGATTCATTTCCTTTTCACGGGTGTTATTTCCTCTGACTTTGAAACCTATCAATTGTCACTAGTAGTACAAATATTAACCCTCTCTCCCTTCCCTCCATACTGAATATTTAAAGGAAACCAAGCACTGATTGGCCTGGCCCATCAGTATGAAAGTGCAGAATAAGGAGCATCTTGAGAGGCTTCAGAGTAGGACTGGTCTTCTAGCTGAAGAGTGGCTTAACTCTCAGCATGGGCACAGGGAGAATATTTCTGACTGACATTAAGCACACTGCCTCAGGACCTCAGGTAAGCACCTAAGCTGCCTAGTGAGCTCCTTGAGAGGGCACTTCAGCTGCTGACTTAGGACTCCACCTCTCTAACCCGACTCAGGAAGAAAGCCTAGGCACTCAAGTTACATGCCTCAGGTTGGACCATGTGCACACCCTCACATACACACACACACACAGAGTACCACACAGTCCCACAGAGCAAAGTTAAAAGGCTGCAATGTGAAAAGTGGCTGTGCTGGTAATGACAAAGCAAACGTTTCTCTAACACTGCTGCAACACATTTGAAGCAAACTGAAAACTGGTCAGCTGTCCCTGCCATGCACTCATGCTGCCAGGGTTAGAAATGCCATTGCTCTGTGCTATGGTGACTGCTGCTGGGCCTAGCCTCAAATAGAAAAAGACCTCCTTACCATGCTGGATTCACCATGTTGGGCTGAATGATAAAATAAATCTCTACCTTTATGCTGAAGTGGAGCTATTCCCATGGAATCTGACAAATAAAGGCAGAAAGTCCTATTTCAGAGGTTGAGTCATCATATGCTATTGGCAGAATAACAACAAAGCACTTCGGGAGGGAGACAAAGGTCCAGGCTCCAAGCACGTGCCGCTTAGTAACTGTGGCAACAGCATTAGACTGAGGTGCTCAGAGTCTGGAAAGTGACAAAAATGGCATCTTTGCTCTCCCTTTGTGCAGGTATGGAGTCTCCCATCCCCTAAGCAGCACACTACCCCACCCACTGCTGTGCCAGTAATGCAGTTGTAAGTAAACTAAGTATTGACTGGCTCCCATATCAAAACAGTGAACCAGACTGCAGTAGTCTCAGTATTGAATCATTTTTAGCTTTTCAAATGTCAAGGACAGCAGAGTTCTGCTATGTAGAGAAAGCTGCATTTTACCTGTAAATGTAAGGCTTTTTTTCCTGAGAGCTCCTGACACAATTTTCAGACTTCCCACTATGCAACTTTTTGTCACTTCTCTGAGCAGAATTACATTTCAATCTTGTCTTTCAAGAAAACTCGCCATACTTTGGCATGTAACAGTACAGTGAAACACCAACCAGGAGATAAAGAATCCAGGCAAGCTGCCCAACCATTAATCAGCTCTCATGCTCTCCTTGGCTACAAATACTACCACAAGGATGACCCTGTGTACTCTGAAGTCCAGTGAATGCAGGAGGATGTTGGTTATTGGTAAAGTTTTTAGATTTTGGAGTCCTATTATGGCCTCCTATTTTTCCACTTGAGACTTAAACTTGTTTCGACGCAGCTAACACAGATAAGCAGCATTAGTACTGGACATGAACCTCGGCTTTACTATAGCAGCACATTTTAGCTTTCTTTTCACCAGCTCATTTTCTTAGCCAGCTCTTGAGGATGAAAATGTTGCTGTTCTTTGGTAGATACAGAAATCTGTTAGCAGAGTTCACCTGTCCTAACACTGACATATGAATAAATGGGAACATTTTCAGCCTCTGAAGCTCTGACCTGCTGCACGTACCAAAATGGTGATGTATCTTTGTACCATCTTTTTCCTTTTCCTCTCCCAGCAGGAAATTATTCTCTCACCCCCTTCAATCCCCACACACACACACGCACGTTCAGACAAACATTAAGTCAAACCTACAAGAAGAGTGTATGGGCGAGAGTCTATGCAACAACGTTCATTAGCACATCGTTATGAAATTCTCAGGTTGTTTCTTTCAAAGAATATAAAGTTTAACACATTCTGTACATGTTGTTGGTTTCTTAGTTATAAAGTAAACACAGTAACAAACTGTCCATAAAGCATTGACTCGTTTTAAACACAGCCCCTTCTCGTTTTATCTTGCTCAAAGTCCTCTTCCAGTCAGAAACACACAGGCGATGATACTGCAAGTGGGCATTCGGTGTATGACAGCAGAGGAAGGAAGAAAGAGGCACTTTTGATCGGCTGGTATTCTTGGACTTCCCTTTTTCCTGCGGAGGTTTATGTTCCTGACACTAGATGGTAGTGTTAGCACAGAAAACCGCTGTGGTTAGGCACTTGGCAACAAGGCTCCAAGGCAGTGCCCGCTCTCTGCTATGTCATCAGAATTGGTTTCTGCCGCACTTCCAGGATATCTGGGCAAGGGAGAGAAACAAAGAGATTCAGCGAACTTAGCAACCCCCTGAAAGCTGCCGCAGCACCAGAAAGCACGAAGAACCAGAGCTGCAATTGTGGACTGCAGCACAGTTCCCCTTATGCTGCTAAAGGAATTCAAAACACAATGAGTATGTGACTTCGCCTATTAAAGTCCAACTTAATTCCTCCCCAGCTGCATCCTAATTCAGAGATGGTAAGCCACAAATATATCTGATCATGCAGAGATGACACCTGATCTATTAATTATCATTTATAGTAGGATGAAGCAACATGCATCAGACACCATGGTATAATCTTCCAGAGAAACAAATGGAAGTGCCTTCTTGGAGAAATGTACCATCCCCAAGACCCTTACACAGACTTTTGGTTCTGAAGATGTGGGTGCAAATAATTCAACTGTTTAATGCATTCTATAGGTTGAAGCCTGTATTTCTGCACTCAAAAAACTGCCATAAAGCCCACTCCTTTTGTTGGCTTCTCAGCTCCATGTTCTCCAAATGTGAGACTGTGAACCTGTAAAATATCTGTCATAATCATGGGTATCTTTCCAAATGTGGACAGTAAATCCAGCGTGCTGGCAGAGCAGTATGTAGGAATATCTGAAAACTGGGTTGCTATGTCCTTTTCAAGGCTACACAGAGAGCAAAGAGCATGGGAAAAGGGAGCACATGCTTAGTTATGACTTAATTAAGAAGCTGTTCATACACAGCTGCACAAAAATTGATCCACAACTCCAGAGGGCTCAAGCCACACTCGTTAAGAAAGAAACACAGTGGAGTAAATGCAGTAAAGGACCACAAAGAGCATGAAGGGATTGGATCATATGACACACAAGGAGAGGCTGAGAGAAGTGAGATAATCTAGCATGAAGAAAAGACTCGGAGCAGAGGAAGTCTTATCAATATGTATAAACTCCAGACATTTTAAAACATGCTTTGATCACTGCCGCTGGGACTTCAGTTTCTTAGTACAGGCTTCCTAAATTACCCAAGAAAGATGAGCATCTTTCCCACTTTACCCTGCCCCAAGTGTAATGCTCCCACTTGCTGGAAAGCTGCCACTAGCACAAGTGCATTAATTCCAAAAAGGCACTGGAAATGGGCTCTACCCAATGCGCCAAGCTAAAGCAAATGTAGGTAGTAAAAACCTGCAGATTAGAATTCTGCCTTACAGCCCAAACATTGTGTCCTATTTCTGTGCATCTCAATATATACACCAACTCCTGCAACCGTATGTTAAACAAATTAAGTCTCAGAAAGGATGTTTAAGCTCAAAGCAAATATTTGAGCATGGAGGCATTTATGCCACCCACTTAAGCACATATTAAATACCAGCAGGAACAATACATCTTCTATGAACTCCAGAATGCCTGTGGTGAGAGAGAATGAGTGAGCTTGATAACTCCAGCTAACTAGCTGTAAGATCATCAACACAATCATCATAAGGCATAATTGCGTGTTTTGCTGAACCATTGTTCAAAATCCACCCTTAATTACAGAGAAGCAATTTTTACTGGAATCTGTAATTTCTTCTAAATGGAAATCAATCTCTACTTACAGTGAAAGGGCAAATGTAGAAACATCTCCTTGCTAATTATAATTTCCACCTTTACCTTACCAGCTATGATTTCCTTCTCTGTAGAGTAAAAGCCAGTCTACTTTTGCAACAGGCTCTGAGAGCTGAGCCTGCAAATGAGGACAAGACTACTACAACCACTGTGTAATAGACAAGGTGTGCCCTCTTTTTAGACCTACGCAAGAAAAAGCAGGCACTGATCAAAAGCCCACAGCTCAGAAAAAACTATTCAGCAGTCACCCCATCTGCCAGATAGGAAGAGAAGAAAGAAGATTAAGTTCTTAGAGGAAGCAACAATTCTAAGGATCTTCCAAGGTTACAGACAGAACTTTACACTGAGCTGGAACCACAGCTTTATTCTAGGGAATTCCAACTTTATTCTGGTCTAGATTTTGGAGTTCAGCAATGGTTTTGCCTGAGATCAAACTTTCTTTCTGCCTGAGAAGATTAATGTGTGTTTCCAGTAGCAGACACTAGCAATGTCAGTGTCAAAGAAATTGCTACTATGTTTAGACACAGGAGAGATCCCTTAACCACTGCTGCTTTGTCAGTTTTCAGAAGTATCACAACAGTTCCTCACTCTGCAAGCTGGATCCTTTGAAGCATAGCAGGCTTGCTGATTGACAGAGTTCAAGCAGACCAATTGTTTTCTGTAGTCCACCTGTATTTGTAGGCAGTCAAAAGTTATTTGGATGAAAATCAAAACTTCATTAACTGTCTGTAGATTGTAAAACCTAACTTCCTATGCTATCCTAGCTCAGCTGAACAAATGCAGAGTTGGCTTTCATCAGTGTAATTGAAATAGCTGGACCAACTACACAGGGGACTCTGATGATTCATGGTATGACACACAAACATCATTATGTCTAGTTAAAGACACTGGACACCTGACAGATTTACAGACATCTTGCCTAACTCTGACCAGTTCAAGCAACTTAGACGGAAGCCAAATCTAAGAGTCAAAACTGGCAAAGGAGGTCACTCCAAATTTCAGAGCTGCCTTTCTGTAACCCTCCTGTTCACAAGTCTTCCTACAACTACTGACGTCAGTGGATAGGCTTACAACAAGCTGCACACCCCCATGAGATGTTGCACGCACTCATGAGATGAACTTTCCAGTATTAAAGCAACTGGTGCTCCTCTGGGTGTTTGTTAGTACAAATTACCAACTTGCCTGACCCATCATGGGGCAAAACCAGCCCACAGCCAGAGCACAAGTTGGCACCCTTCTACTTGTTCATTTTGATTTGCTGCTAGTCAGCAAATGAGGTTTGTGATGTTTCCTTACTGAGAAATACTTGTTTCTCTGTCTTAATATACAAATCCCCTGATACAGAACACTGTCTAGGAACTAAAAGACTCTTTGCTTATGTGCAATACATGTTAAAATTCACCTGTTAAAATCCGATGCAATGGCAAAGTGATGTAAGTTAAGTGTGCATAGAGTAGAAAGTTTTCATCTGTTCTGTTCAGCTTCAGCCACGAGCCCACCAGAGAGCGTCCTGTTCCGGATAAGGACCGCGACCTCAGATTTGTTGCATTGTGCAGATCTGTAAAGGCAAAAGACAGCAAGTTTAAGGTGACTGTTGTACTTTCTGTATTTCACTGGAACACTCCTGAAAGTCAAGTTAAAAAAAGGAAGAAAAAAGGAAAGCCTGCTATTCATTCTCTAGAGGTAAGTCACATGCAGGACACTACTACTACTACTACATTTTTTTATCAGTTAGGTCTTGCCTGACACAGAATTCACTATTTACAACTGAAGCTAATGAATGGTATCAGCAGCTGGCAGCATTTGTAAGCAGCCAGGAGAGGGAATGAAGCCTTTGCTACCACACTGCACAAGCAGAGTCCTAACCCATACACAAAATAATAGAATATCCGTAAAATGAAGAAGTTACTCATGTAGAAATTCACAAGTGTTAATGGAAGAAAAATTGTTTCTTATGAAGAAAATTGACATCTACCAGGTAGTGGAGAGTCAGCATTAATATGTCCTCAGCCAAACCTGGTACACTTCAGCAGTGCCATTCTTCTCATAAGTCCACAAATAACTTTTAAACAAAAGACAGCAAGTCCACTGTAAGCTACAGACATTTTTTATAGCTGCAGGTCTTTCCCACAGCCATGAATCCATATGCTGCATTTTTTGAGTGTTCCTGAACTTTCCCTCCAATTCCCATGAAAAAATAAGCCCAGTCCCACAGTGCTAAAAGTAGATGTTGAAGTGAACGTAACACTTCTGGACAAGAGTGATCCAAGCTTTGGGATTCATTTGTTTAAAAGTAGGTCCTGATCCACACAAAGAGGTCTTAGCAAAGGAAGAATACATAACAGCAGCTACCAGCAAGATGTATAACAGTGTGGGAGGAAGGAGGCTACTCCCTCACCCCACACATTACCACTATGCCAAGAACATTGTGGTCATCAGGTCAGAAGAACCTGACTCTGGCAGCTAGGATAAGTATAATTCTCTTGCTGTTTCACACTTACACACAGCAAAAGTAAGCCAAGTGGGTCCTCATGGGCTGTTCCTGTCCACAACAGGTCTGTCTGCACTGGAAGCAGCACAGGCCAGACCAAGGAAGCTGCTTATTTTTTGCCTTCATGAAATTCATGACTGGGATCTGTGCCCTCTCCAAACAAGTCTGTTTAGCTGATACTACTTCTCTCACCTCCACCATCATCGTCTCTGAAGAACTCCTCACTGTCATTTGCCGAGTGGGATTTTTTCATCTCGGCAATTCGATTTCGGGGCACTTTTCTCTTGAGGGATGGGGAGAAAAAGGATGGGCGATTGTTGCGTTCTGGGGTTGGCGGTGTGCTGAAAGAAGTGACCTGAAAGGGAAATAAAACAAATGCTAGAGGAAGTTCTGTTTGAAAAGTTCTAATGCTTCTACTGAGAAATAATCAGTCTCAAATATGTGACACAAGGCAATGATATGTGTAAAAATAAGAATCATGACTGGCATCTAGCTGTAAGGTTTATCAGCGTGGCCAGAAAATGTCAACTGAAGAGTCATCTGAGCTTCAAGATGCTCATCAAGACGAAAATGTTTTGATGTATCATCAACCTCCACTGTTATAAAGTCTCTCCTGAGCTGATGACTTTTAAGGATTTATAGTCACGAAAGAAGAAAATTAATAAATTTAGGCACCAAGAACATCAATTTTATTTTTGCATGTTGAAATTCAGGAAACAGTGTATGGCACACACTAAAATTGTGTATCTTCATTTCTTTGGCAAACACAAGGTAGTAGTTTCCCTGCTTAGACAGATGTCACATGGGATCACTGTGAAAGATCACAATGTCTCTGCGAAGCAGGGTCACAAGGCAATTACTTAGTCCAAGATCCTGATGCAAACATGAAGTCAATGTACAATTACATGTATATCATATTTCAACAGAGGATGGAAAAAACAAGTTGAGATGCCCCTGATGATTTGGTCAGTTCAAGTGATGACTAACACAAGTGCATAATTGTCTATGGTAAAACACAGATTAGGGATAAAACTATAAAGACACCTTTCCTTCAGAGCAGTAGTTACTTTTGAGTAAACCACAATCATAGTCAACCATACTTATTTCAGAAAGAACTGAAAAGTAGTGCTTATATACCGGTTTTGCTAGTAATATTTTAGTTTCATCTCAACTGAAAAAAATAAATAGGGGTATCTACTTTGCCAACTGTAATTTCTATCTCATCTTTCTTTCTTCACAGTTAACTTCACAATCCCATAGCTATCCCCGAGGCGACACCTGATACTGCTCATCTCTGTCCACACAAATAAAGAGGCAGATGACATGTGAGTGAGGATGACAGGCAAACAGGTTGGTGTTGCACTGCAGAAAAACACTGTGTTGTCCCTCTATCATTGCTGTTAAAAAAAAGTAGAAGCATTCTACCACCCAACTAATCCTCTCTTTAGTGCAGAGTTCTTTAATTCTGTAGCCATTTCATATCACACCTGGAGGGAAAACCACAAACATACAAATCACCATTAAAACCATTAGCTAAAAGCAGCAATCCTACATTATCAAATCTATTTTGACATTTTCCAGTTGACACTGGAATTCTTGAAGCCAAAAGTTCAGAAGTCCCTCCAGGCCTGATTTCTCCTGGCTGTATCTCTATGGTAGAGAGCAAGCACATCCAGTTAATGAGCTCTGTGCTGGCTGCTCATTTTGCCTCTTAGGAAGCCAGAAACAAAAATCATATAGCTTGTATGGAGACATTCAGAAGCAGCCCTGCAGACCTTTAAATTACTCAACTTAGCTATTGTATACAGGAACTATACTAGAATCCATCAGGAACTACCCATCCCAGGTCGGGACATACCTGTGTAGGTATTTTGAAGACACTTTAATCCCCATTAATGAAGTACAATGCCTCAATGGAAAACAACACTCAGGACTGAATAAGGGTGAAATCAGCATTTATGGACTGATTGTATTGCCATTTTACTTCAGTTGCATTAAAATTAAGCATATGCAAAAATATGGTACTGCCTCTAAATCTGTACTCTTTAAATTTTATACAGGCTTCATGTTGGCAGCATTTATTAATGACAAAATCTAACAGTACCATTTCCTGTGAAGGTTAGAAAGCAACCTACGTAATATATAAATTCTGCATTTCTAGGTAAATCCCATCTTGTACAGAAATGGAATCTATTAATTTTCATAGAAAACAGTCAGAATCATAATTTTCCCTGGCATCAACATTGCTGTTGTTTCAACAAAACACTCCTCCAGAAGTATGAATCATCCAGTCATCTCTGTATTTAGCATGTGCTCAAGGGAAAATGAGCTAAAAATTCATCTGCATATACTGAGCGTGTTCAAAATACACACAGGAAAACCCAAGTTCAGAACACTGATGTAAATTAATTCCAGCTTCAGTCTGTCTACTGGCTTTGGAACAAAATATGTTTATGTTTAACCTTAAGTCAGTATTTCCATCCACTACTTACTCTCTCATGCACTGGGGATTCTGGATTTGAATCTTCTTCTGTCCCATATGGTGAAGTGTCACCAGTAGAAACTCTACTCACTGCCATCTCTGCATGTCCTTTCCCTTGTGGCCCTTTCATTCGGACAAACTCCATGTTGTTATATTTATAAAAGCCAAAAGACATTCTTTGAGCCATCTTAGCTGCAACACTCACCTATAATGCATCAAGACAGGAGAGGAAGAACATGTAACATCTCCATATTTCAAAAAAAAAAAAAAAAAGAAGATATTATCAAAGTTTTCTAAGAATAAGTCAAAAACATAGTGGATAATGATCATTATCTGGATTCTTGAAAAGCATGTTAAGCACAATCTGAAGTGATGTCCGAAGGGGAAGCAGTCTTATAGATACAAAAACAGAGGCTCAGAGAAGAATCAACTCCTTTAGCTATCCAAAAGACAGAGTTATCCACTGGCACCCTGAGATAAAATAAAAAGGTGTTTATCCAGACCCATACAATGTGCCACACCAGATCACAAGAAGCCACATGCACAATTCAACACAGCCTGTGCAGGGACACTCATTTAAGTCCAAAATGCAACAGACATACACAAACAATGCTTCAAACTAGCAAAGTGCACTCCACAATTCTGGCGCTATGTGGTGGCAAGTCAATTCAGACATTTATGCGTCCACACTGTCAGGGCCAAAGCTTGAAGAACCAGCCTCCATGTACAACTAACCTGCATTGTACTGCTCGCCTCAAAACCCTGACAGCTTTTGAACCCTCTCAACAGACAGACTCAATTTCCAGTTAACACAACTGAACTGAAAACTGAACTGAAAAAAGGAACAGACCAATATGAAAACAGTCAAGGTTTTGCCAAGTGAAACAAGTAGGACTTATCCATAAGTTTAAGTGGCTTACCACAACTTTCAACAGTCTATAGCCTGAAAGGGCCATGACGCTCATCATGTAACACAACTCATATTGCACCAAGAACTACAGAATCATTTAGGTTGGAGAAGATGTCTAAGATCATGTAGTCCAACTGTTAACCCATTACTATCAAGTCCACCACCAAACCTTGTCCCTAAGGGGCACATCTACACATCTTTTAAATACCTACAGGGACGGCGATTCCATCACTTCCCTGGGCAGCCTGTTCCAGTGCTTGAAATTCTTCCTAAAACCCCACCTAAACCTTCCCTGATAAAAAGAAAATCAAGTAACCTTCAAAAGCATAGAGAGATTGCTTCTGTTCTGTCAAAAGAATGGTCAAATTTCAATTTTTACCTTTGGCCTTAATTGAGTATTTGAAGTGATAACAATATGAAGTAGCTGTTTGGTCAAACAGGACATTCCTAGGTTAATAGGCAACTTTGCCACATCAAATCCTGTCTTTCCACTACAGGGCTTTCTTCTCACATTGTCTTTAGTGATTCTGCATTCTCATGTATTTTAATAACCCACTTACAGATTTTGTGAGGCCACAAGACAATGGTGGGACAGAGAAACAATTCCAGCTTCATGCCCCCTTGAAAAACTTCTAGAAGAGAGTGATTACTCACATTTAAAACAGAGATAAAGGAAATTATTCAGGAATTGTCCTGAGAAGGGTAGGAACAAAGGGAAATGAAGTTTACAATCACAGTAGATATTGTGGGGATTTTTTTTGTTTGTTTGTTTTAAGCCTTTCAGGACTGTCTTCATAACAAACTGAGAAGTTTTATTGGCTTTCACACTTTCTTGACCTCAGCCGTTAAGTACTGAATTTGAAGCTAGAAGTGCTGACATTTCATGTTTCTGTAGGAAAGAAAGAAAGCTTCTTTGTGTGGCAGTGAAACTACAGTGGTCTTCTGAAAATAGCTGTTAAGTACAACACACACTAAAGAGAAACACATTTTACATAAACTCTGATAACTACCTTGCTGCAAGTTCTCCATGCAAAACACACCTCTGAAGTAACTAGAAATACCTGTGACCTTTCACAAAAAATGAAGGGGCACCCAGAACAATGTTATTCAGACCCATTCCTGTGTCACACTCTTGACTGCTTAGTAACTTCACTACTTCATTCCTTTTGGCAAATGCCAGAGTAATATATCCTGATCTGAATACACTCTCAGCTGTCTGAGCCAAAAGCCTTACTTTTCAGTTAACTTTCAAAGCCAAGAAAGACAGACTACAATGCAGACGATAAACAGGACAAAAAGCCAACATACTCAGCAGCAAAGAAAAACTGGTCAGAGTATCATTGTTGCCAAGGATGCTGTCTTTCAGAAGCATCTTACCCTGTTGTCATAGACCTTCTTGAGTGCTTCATAGCGGATAGACCCCTGAAAAATCACTCCTTGGAAGGTGTTGCTTTTGTCACTGGCCACCAGCTCCACACAAACCATTTCTCCTTCTCCCACAGTCATGTCACTGAAAACCTGCCAAAGATGCACGATGAAACACTTCAAGGCAAACTGCAGCTGTTAAAGTTCAAATATATTCAGATTCCTAGGATTCCCCTTAGGCCCAAAGCAGTTTCAACATAAATGGCAGAAAGCAAGGGAGCTGTATGCTCCACCCCAGCCTTTCAAAAAAACCAGACTTCAGGCAGTGCACACTGCAAAACATGTGTTGAGATAAGCAGCTCTTGAATTAGCCTGTCTTGCTTCAGTTCATAATAAAGGCAGATGCCGAAATCCAGCTTTAAGCTCAGATGTCAAACATTAAAGAAACAGAAAGGTCAAATAAAATAAAAACTACTAGAAGATAAGCTCAATTTGCCAAAAGCATTTGCTCAAAAAGTACAAGAAAACAGCTGACGGGGGCAGAAGACTGGACAGGAGAAAACTCCGCTGCTGCAATGAGGAACTCACCTCTTCAAAGCTGTCAATCATGAAGAATATGTTGGGGTAGCTGATTTTTGACTCCTCTCCTTTACTGTCCATTGGGTGTTTGCTAGGAGATGCAAACACTTGCTGAGAAAGATATGGGGGGGGAAAAAATACATCTCAATTAAAGGTACTCAGGAATGAATGCACTGGACAAAAGGCAAGTAACACCAAAACACCATAGTCTCACACTGCTCAGTCAGCCAATGTTTCCACTTACACTGCAGATGCCGGACATCCCGTAGGCAAAGCTGAGCTGGTTTTAGGCTATAGCCTGTCTTGCAATAGTGACAAAACTTGTGAAATCCTTGAATTTTCACACGCAAGTTATCAAATACCAGTTGCTCCACAGTAAATGGCCCTGTGGGTACCTGACCTCTCACCATCCCATGGTACAGCTAAGGTATCCACCTTTTCATTAACAGAGAAAACCACCCTGAGCTGTCTTTAAGTTACTGCAATGTGCTGCAAAATAAAAGCACGCACAGCAAAAAAGTTACTGTGGAGTAGCTGACCTAGCACTATTCGCTTGTACAGTTAATTTCATTGTTACTGTTTGCTTAGTAGCACAATGAGATCAACATCACTCAGTAATGAGAAGCATGGCACTCAGCAAGACAAGCATTTGATTTCTCATCCTCATCTTCTGTTTCTTTCTGTATCCACTGTGCTTCCTCTTGCATGTTCCTCCCTTTGAAGCAGTTCCTGAACTCCTTTGGTCACTTCACTTCTCAAAACAACCTGTGTTTAAATAGCTAAAGGCTTTAGATTTTACCATTCCAATGTAAAGGTAAAGAGGAAGAAGAATTCATACCAGGTAGTTTTCTTTGCTTCCACCTCTGTCTGCAAACAAAATTTTGAATTAAAGAATGTGGCAAATCTCAGTCCACTGTGAATGTGCCCAGACTGTCAGGCTTATGATCCTCTTGCTACAAAGCACTCAACGCAAACTCATGAGAAATTGCTTTTCCTTATTTGTACTTATGAAGCCTACATGCACATTTAAATATACATTATTAAAAAGAAAGGTTGCTTCATGACAAGAAACAACATTAGACAACAACAAGTTTCTGGTTTCGCACCTTAGGTACTCTACTGGTATGAACAAAAAACGTTTGTCTTAGGTCTGGAGTAGCACAGCAAGTCCTATGCCTGAACAGGACTTCTGTCCTAGGGCTTCTACCTGTTCAACACTTTGCTGCACACTGACAGGGTAATAAATGCTTTCCAAAGCAAGAACCATCAGAGCAGTAATATAGGTCCAAAAGAGTTGGGTTTTGTTCATTTAAAACTGAGCCTCAATGGTGCATATTACAATGAGATGCTCTACTGCAAATATGCTTTCCACAGTACATAGAATTGCCTTTTCTCTCTTCATGATCCTGAAATGTTATTAATATGTACTGGTAAGTTTCAATGTGCGCTGAGTTTCTCCCAGAAAAATTCAGAAGCAGTCCCACATTCCTCTAGGAATGAGGAACAGAAAACCTCCTCCGTACTCTGAACAATGCTCACATGCAGTGAGGGCAGATCCCTCATCTTCCTAGTTTTCAAATCTTCCCTTTTAAAGATTCTTCTCAAAAAATTTTTGCAGAAGTTAATTGGGGGTGTTTCCAATACCAAACAGTGGAAAAAGCAATGAAAACTAAAACGTCTACATCAGTATTGTAATGTGGCGCCTCAACAGCACCAGGAGATTTATGCACCTAACTAACGCAAATTGCACATACAATAATCAGCAGTGTTGCCAGTTTTGTTTGTAGGCAAAGCAATGCTTGTTTCAAAATGGTAAAACAAAATTAAAGGATTAAAGAGCATTGGTTTATTTTAGGTAAAGCCATGCAAGCAGCTGAATGAGCTAAAGGAATGGAAATGTCTGGGAGGAACAGCCTTTTAAAGGCAGCGGGAGCCTTCAAGAGACAGATTTCTGCCATCTAAGAGAAGTTATTGCAAGATCTGCTGGAAAATGATTGAAGTCCAGCGCTCCTTGTTCCTATCCCCTCTGTGCTTATAATTCAGTCTCCTCCACTATATTAAACCCTGGATTAACTGTATGCTGCACAGAAGCAAATAAGACAAGCCTTTGGCATGGAAACAGAAGGAATGAGAAGTTTTAGAGAGAAAACAAGAATTACAAAGTAATAAAAAGATAAATTGATAATAAGTAAATTGTCTACCATTCAAAAGTCCTATATTACAGATATACCCTGAAGGATTCCCATAACTCTGGTCTCATAAAATTTTAGGTTTACTCTCTGACTGGTTAATAGTTAGGCACATTCCTCCCTCAGCACACACACTCTCCATCCTCCCCACAAAATCCTGCAGGCACAGATTATAAATCTTGAAAGCATGCAGAGGTCTTTACAATGTTTTGAGAGTGGCTATAGAGGACATTTAGATCTCACATTTAGATGCCTGGCAGGAAATGTCACTAAACAAAGACTTGAGATGCTTCACAGGGATGCAGCTATCAGATCCTAGCCTGAGAACCACAGCTCTGGTTTTGAGATGGTTTTTCAGATTAGGTAATACTGCATGCCAATCTCTTATCCACAGTAATAATATAGTACTCTCACCTGAGATTTCTTCTTGTGAATATGAATATCTCCTCCATCGGAACGCGTGCACACAGCACATGTCACTACATAATCCAACTAAAATAGAGCACCAGATAGAGAAATAGAGGTTTAGTTAGAAAACCAAAGCACACATGTCTGTGAAGCAGAAGACATTCCCTCTTCATTTTTTTTTTTTTGCTGTTGGGCTGAAACCCAAGATGTTTTGATACTTCCATTTCCTTTATTCTCTTCTCTATATTAAAACTCCTACAATTTTCAAGCCTGTTTGTTTATTAACTCAGTGATACTGAAATTTTTTGCAAAGATGCTTGAGGAGCTGCACAACCTGTGGCTAAAGAAATTTCTGTCAATACTGTTTAACACTAGCTTACCGGTCAGCTGGAGGAATGAGCATGACACACACACACATAAGCACACTTCAAAGTATAAATGGAAAAGATAACCTCCCTTCAAAAAGGGGAAACCAGAAACACTAATGAACACAAGCAACATATTAGAGAGGTCAGAAACCATTAATGCAGCCTGCTGAGCCACATGAAAACCCTTGTAAAGAGCAAGTGCAATAGCTCTGGACAGCAATGCTCAGATGTAGCAGCATCTCTGAATTCTTACTGTAGCAAATAGATTCTGGTTTTATTGAGCAAATAATGGTGGAAACTGCTCTGTGCAGAGAAGTTCTGCAATGAGACTTTTGGGAGGAAGTAGACAGAATGAAAACAATTTATTTCCCAGAATGTGCGCAATGAGCCAGCAGTTTCTTCTGAGATCATCGTCAACAGAACTTTTAAGGGATCTCAAATGACTGTAGCAACATTTAGCTTCCCTAAGCACCAATGTAACATATGTAAAACTAAACAACCTATGAGTTAATTAAGGAAATAATTTGTGCCAGCTTCATATTTCAACAACAGCAACGAAAGTTTTATTAAAGTTCTGATAAAGAGCAGCAAAATCCCAGTGTAATGCATAGGACCTTTACTGCATTTCCACCTAGCAGTTCCCCCTCTTAGGCTGTACCAGTACTGTGAACTCTAACAGAAATGTTGCTTGCCTAACAGTCTAATTCACTCTCAAAAGCTATCAAACTTGACAAAGCCTTCCATTTTGCAAAACTTCGTTACAAAGCATAAAATTCAGCCCAACTTCATTGGCTATATTTAAAGGTTTTTGAGGAAAGCTATTAAGGCTCTACTGAAAAACAGCAAACATCTCAGGTTCTGTTCGCTTGGACTCTGAAAGCCAAAATTAAAGCCATGTTTTCTTTATGTGCTCCAGAAGGACACAAATCCCCCAAACTAGGGAGGGAAGGGGACAGATCAAAGCTTATCCTGAAACCTCTCCAGCACAAACAGCCTGTGAAAATTAGATAAGCATCACTGTTACCTTCTGCAGGATCAGATTCAAGTAGACACTCTCTTCCCAGTCAATGTCAGGGTCACCCAGGCCAGGAAGCTTCTTAGAATCTCTCCGGTAAACTTCAACTTCAACCTGCTAAGAAAATATCACAACTCCTTGAAAGATATTACTTAAAGATACCTATATGTGAACATAAATTGACACCAGAATCTGCATGTTGTGGAGCTTCCTGCTATGTTTTTCTCTCAGAATTGGATTTTGCTGACCATGCAAGGTCAGCCCTCGTGGAAGGCTTTGTGTGGAAGCAAAGCTGGGGATGTGAAGGGGATGTGAAGAAGAACAGGTGAGAAAGGCAGGTCTGTGCAGGGGAATCTCAGTTATGGACAGCAGCTTCATTTATTTCTCATTGCAGGTATGTTTTAGCAAATATTACGTTAATAAAATCAGGGATACACACACATACGTATTTTTCTTACCACAATCCCTCGGAAATGAACATGTCACTAGACTAATGCTCAACATCATCTAGCAGGTAGCTGTTGCATGTTTGCCATTGGGATGGGAATCTCTGGGAAGACAAAGTCCACTAATTAATGCCTTGCAGAGGACATTCTGGTAACCCTTCCGCATTGGGTTTATGTGGCAAGGTTTTGGTAGCAGGGGGGCTCCAGGGCTGGCTTCTGTGAGAAGCTGCTAGAAGCTTTCCCTATGTCTGACAGAGCCAATGCCAGCCCGCTCCAAGATGGAGCCACTGCTGGCCAAGGCTGAGCTCATCAGCAATGATAGTAGTGCCTCTGGAATAACGTGTTTAAGAAGGGGGAAAACTGCACTGCTGCACATAGGGGTAAGAATGTGAAAGAAACAACTCTGCAGACACCAAGGCCAGTGAAGAAGGAGGAGGAAGTGCTCCAGGCACCAGAGCAGATTCCCCTGCAGCCCGTGGTGCAGACCATGGTGAGGTAGCACACTTAACAGATGTCAAAGCTATAAACTATCTTGACACAATACCTCAAAAAGCATTTCTTCTCTGTGTTTGTGAATACCATGATAAGTTGACAAAGCTGCAAACAGGGCAATTCATGAAACTCTTTTTGGCTTTGGTCAGGGCAGAGAATGAAGGGTAATTCTCATCTCTTAGAAAACAGATTGTCACAGAAGTTGAAGTATGTGAAAGAAACCAAACAGAGTAAGATTCAGCCCTATAGTAAGTGTGCATTTATTTCAGCTCCTCTGGGAAGACCAAAATATAGGGAAGAAAAGTTAAACAGTATTTCAAGATTGACACTATCATCAGATACCATGACAACCAAACACAGTTTTCTATAATGAATTTCTTTAATTTATAAATATCTGTTTAAAATGCCTATAGGCTCACATACCATTATTCCTTTATTTATTCTTAAAGGTCCCAACCATGATTTTTAATATTGGCAACAAAATCACACAAACTAATGAGAGTTATCACAAAAAGCTAATACATCTTTCCCAGCTGAGGGAAAGAATCCAATCTAAATTCATCACCAAATAAACAAAGGTGATATTTGCACTTTCATGCCTAAAAGCACAGAAACTTCACATCTACAAGATTCCAGAAATACCCTGTGAAACAAAAGCCTTCTCTGTCTCTGAAGACACAGCGGGAGGACCAGGTAAAGGCAGGACTGAGTAACTGCAGGGTGCAACTCCAGCTCTAAGGTCAAGGTAAGCAAGACCAAGTGCTCAGCAGACACCACCTCCCTCTCTTCTGCCTCCATATCCATGGAACCTTTATTTTAATGCAGGCAGCTTAATTGCTTCTTCACAATAAAGTCAAGATTTTTGCAGGAATCAGCCACTAATTTTTTCTGCTGGTGAAATTAATTCACACACTGAACTACTTCTCCCCAGCAATTAGAAAGCCATTGCACAACAACTCTTCCACAGATCGCCGCACGACCCTGTCACAACTAACAACAGAAAAAGGGCCCTTCTTCAATCAATTTTTCCCCATGCAGTAATTTACAGTAGGATTCCTGGGTGGTACAACCTGTGAGTTAGGGCATGGTCGATCACTGTGAATCACCACCACGGCTATTCTCCAAACCAAGTGCTTAAGCCGCACACTATTACAAGGGAAAATAATTTAGGCAATTTAAGGAATTCAGTTTTTCTGCTGGGCAATAAACAGCACAAGGTCTAAATCTCCATTCAACAGGCCAAATCAGGCACGACAGGAGTGACCTCTTCCCAGAGAGAAAGGAGCCATAAGCAGCCAGTTGCAACAGAGGCAGCGCTCATCAGACCTCAGAAAGACAGAAGATGGGCTTCCAAATGCTCTCTATGGCACTGGCATCTGTGGGACATGTTTTGCAGCTCCTGCTTGTGCCCAGGTAAGCATCCTTGGTAGGCATCAGAAGAATGAACCAGCCTTACCCAGAATTATGGCAGGAGTTACACCAACAAGCCAGTGATTGCTACAGCAGCCAGTAGTTTTGAATGCCTTACTTTCAACACCATTGAAGGATCTGCTTTATAAAACACAATGAGCCCCCACCAGGATGCTCTAACAAGCAACACCACTGCTCCCTGTCTGACTGGTAATATGCTTCACAGTGCAGGCACCTAAATTACAAATCACTTTTAAAAAAACCCTCATCCCTGATTTCATAAACACCTTTATCTGCAATATCTATCATTCATTTCTAAACAATTCTTCCAAGTATAGAAATGCCATAAGGCATCTCGGCACTTTCCAGGGGCTCAACTTCCCATGCAAGTGCTCTAGGTCACAAATTAATCTCAGCTACCCTCTACTGCCACGGTGCTGGAGATGTGAAGGTGGCCATGCAATACAATGTGAAATAAATCAATAGGCTCAGTTCAACTCATAGCAAACGATCCCACTGTCACTGGCACACTGTAGAGTCTCAGGCAGGGTTCAAGGACATAGGAAAGACTGGGGCTGACTCAATTCAGACCCTGCAGCATTAGTCAGTAAAGGAGGCATCCAAATCAACCATTGAAAATACATACAAAATGAAAAAAAATCTCATGCAAACAACTTTAACCACAGATTTTCACCATTCTATACACCTTAATCACTAGTGTTGAAATCAGCAATCTAAATTTCTTGGTAGGCTGATCTAATTCATCTATGCCCCAAGGAAGCTTGCTCAGCATCACTACACTTATCTTCCTGATACTATGTACAAATGGCATATATGCCAAGAATGGAAAAAAAAACCCACACCCTGAAACCTCAGAAAGTCCCATTACTCAAGCTTATTATGTGCAAAAGATGTAAGATCACATAAATACTGTAGAAAGAGTTGACTTAGCTGTCATCAAGGGATTTTCTTCATTTACATCCCAATCCAAAATACATGGGTAAATACTAGTCTTTTACATTCACTTTTATATTCAAGTGAATAATTTCAAGTGAAGATAGGCACTTGGGATTGACAGTACGGGAAACAGAAGATCGGAGCATTTGCCGTTCTGACCTTTAAGTGCTCAGACATCAGTAAACAGGAGTGCTGTCAAAATCACAGTGATGTCCCAGTAACAGAAACTACTATGTGAGTTTAGGTAAGTCAGTGTTGCCAGCGCTAAGCACAACACTTCCTATGAAGAGAAACACCTGCTTTACAGCAGTGTTGACTGATGTTTACATAGAAATCACAATGGTAAATGTAGGCCTATTTTTTTAAATGCATATAATATATTAAAAATATCAACCAGTAAATAAATAAGAATTTTTTAGCATATCTCATGCTTCTGATCAGAAAAGGTTTTTTTATATTCTAGGATTAATTTATGTTGTCATGTTTGGCCTTCTGGAGTTAAGAAATGATATGGCCTGGACAGCATGCTGGATTTTGGACACCTGAGTCCTCCCAAGAAAACAAGCCTGTCTCAGCCAGAGATCCAGGAGACGCTGAGTCTTTTTCCAGGTCTCCTGCTGATTCACTTGGCCATGCTTCTATGCTTGTTTATCTGGCTTTAGGTTACATGTGCCTTCCTGCAAGAGTGAAAGTTTATTAATAGAAAGAACTATGTAAATACTAATTATTTATTCCCAGTGAAATCCAAAAGCCAGGCTGGATATTTCCACATTCAAGTGAAGGTGATGACCCTACAGTTTCAGCAAGCTGAAATCCATAATGTCACCTTTATAAAATTTTCACAGTGCTATTGAGCTGAGGCTGTAAAGGAATTACATCAGCTAGGCTGACCTCCTACTTGCCACAGGCTTTTTACCCTGCTACTTCTTCACAAAACCCAGTTAATCACATTTGATTAGACAGTGCCTGGGAAAATACCTTACTTTGAGAACTCATTCCAATGATTAATCATCCTCTTGGCTGAAAGTGTGCAACTTTATTTAATTCAGCTGCCTTCCTTTTGCAGGCTCTGTTTCTCATCATGCCTATTTTCACTGTGTTAAGAAGCTCTTTAATATTCAGGTGGGATTTTTGTTCTTTTTTTATCATTTATAATCTGCCAGATAAACCAGACAAAATTTCTTTAGGAGGTCTCCATGCCTGTCAGCAGGGCACCTCTGCAGAACTTGTGTTCCTTTTTCACCTGTACTAGAGTTTCCTGGTACAGGCACAGCGCTGGTGTGCACACTCTCACCATTCCATGAGGACTGCACTTTCTCTGATCAGCAACACTACTGCATGCTAAATAACCTGCGCTCTGTGCCTTGCCTATCATGTCCAGAGCTTGTGTGCACTCCTGACACTGAATTATTGAACTATATTAATAAATGGATCCACATTTCCTAAGGACCAGGCTGTGCAGTCTGATGGTCATGCCCTCATCATTCATCCGGCACCAGTGTGTCACTCACAAATTTGAAGCCACTGCAATTTTATAACCCTGGTCACCAACCCCTGCAGAGTCCCCTTACAAACACCTCCACCTGAGGTGGTTCCCACCTTTGCCCACTCCTTTTTACCACTCCTGCTAGCCAGGACCCCCACCGTCATCCTGTCTTTCCTCACTCCATTTCTTTTCCCTGCTTGCAAATGTTCTGGCTACCTTCTTGCACAGCTCTTGCATACTAGTATGGTCCACCTCTGTGACTTCATGGGCTTCTGTGCCACAATGTTTGTGCCTATTCTGGAGTGACAACCAGAGGTCCTGTGGAACCTCACAGGTACTTCCAGTTGCAGCTACTACTACTTACAACACACATTATTACCAAAACTGTTGTCAGGAGTTACAATCTGCACAAAAAAAAATCCCCATCATAAGTGCATAGGAGAAAAGGGTCTATTAACAATGACGTATTTTATTCACTGAAATATGTCTTTTGAAGATGCATATATTATGTACTGGTTATCTTTACAAAAGAACTCAAGCCATACAACACCTTGTACTGGAAGCCAATAGAATGCATGTGTCAAGTTACACACAGACAGCTGGAGCACTTTTATCATAAAACCCAGAAAAACCCATCTAATACTCCAGTCTAGATTCAAAACCTTTGTGATAAACTGGATACTTTTTCCACCACACCTATTTGCTCCCCAAAATTTCCAGAACATAATCATTTTAATTTATATTAATAATACAAATACTGGCATATTTAATACCTCCCCCACACCCTGAACACCTCTCACTGAGAATAGCAATAATTCTATATAGTTCCCAAGGCATTAGAGCTCTTTGATGTAACCATGTGAATACAAAATCCCCTTGTTTGCACTGCTTTGCACATAAACCTTTGAAAAACTCCTGAAAGGAAATCTACAGTCAAAATTGATAGAGGCTATCAGCTGGGCAGCATAGAAAACATGGGGTAATAGGAACAGGGTTTGCAAGAGGCACTAGTTTGTTGGTATTCAGAAGCCATCCAAAAAAAGCAGATTCTGGTTTTCTGTTAAAAAAGAAATCTAATGGGTCTACAGGTCGATCTAGTAGCAGCACCACTCTTCAGGGTTTTTTCAGACCATAGTCACTACAGAAAAAAGAGAAAAGGGGAGAAGGTTCAACATAAAAAGGGAGAGGAAGAAAATATAGTGAACAAAAATCAGACTTTTTTCACAATATAAGTTCAGTGAGAAAATACTCCTACTGTCTCCAGAGCCAGCTCAATACAGAGTCTGAATTTTTATCTTTAGGATTTTACACTGACAGGTTTGGTTCAAAAGATCAAGGAAAAAAAGGTTTCTTTCACAAACTGGTCCATCTGCTACAAAAGCACTAACCAAAAGAGCTAATGTCGTCCTTTCCCATGCTTCAGCTCCACTCCCAAACACACTACTAGCTTCTGCTCTTTTCTTGTGCACTATCTGCCAACTACTCTTTTTACTTCCTCTCACTTTAACAATCTCTTCTCAACACTGAGGAACCTTTAAGTAAATGGTGTAATCCAGACAGATGTTAACAAAGCAAATTAGTATTAGCAGCAGCATAGCATGTCTCCATTTTCTAGACACTTTAGTCTTGAACACCTGATGTTTTGTACCTCCACAGGCACTTATTTAAGCACTTAATCACATAGCTGAGATTTCTGTGTGGCATCCTGTCCTCTCACCCCAGCAACTAAACCCACAGCAATAGGAAACCAGACTGGTTTGATACTGGCGCCTGTGTAGCTGCAACAGCACAAGCCCGGCGCAAGTCAGGAAATCAAGCTGTTAGGATTTCCGGTTCCATTCAAGCAGCTTCATATGGAGCAGCACCACACCCACAGCATGAAGTTGGAAGTAAGGATTTGTTTCATAGTCTGCAGGCAGTCATAGACACACACATACCCCATTCAGACCCTCCCCAAGCAGGAGTGTTGGTGATTCAGGACATCAGAAGAGCCACCCCATTGCAGGTGTGATACCCAGCTGCTTTCATATCAGATTAATATATAATTGATAACATACCATGCTTCACACAGCACAAGGCATTTAGTCACACATTTGGACTGTGAAAGATTACATTTTTACCAGTATAAACAATCATGATAATTTTTTTTCTCTTAGGGGAATGAAAGATGTCTTAAAAGAAAAATCACAGAAACCATTCAAAGTACAACACTGAAGTGGTGCTGAGTGCTAGAAACTGGACATCAAGCAATGTCAGGATAAAAAAAACAAACATAATTAAATTACATTTAACTGCAATGTTAATGTAAGTTCCACTTACATTCCCAAGCTGGGCAGAACACTGAAACCCCTTTTCTATACAGATCCTTTGAACACAGATTACAAGTAAGGCTACTATAGAAAGACAGCTTATGGATGTGAGGGGAAAGAACTTGTGACCACAGCAGATTTTTATTAGAACCCAATTGTTAGACAGCAAGAACAAACCTTGGAGCATAAGCAGTCACCTTTAGCTCCTTCCACCACAAAAACGTACCTGTTTTTCCCCAACCAAAGACATTGATTCTCATTCCCAAAACTCAGGTGTCCAGTGACCTAACAATGCAGTACCTTCAATGGATTCTCAAAAGCCAATATGCTTGTGGACTTCTGCATCATCTCCACAACTAATGTCACCAAGGCTGCCATTGATACAAATGCACTTTGGAGGCAGCAATCAAGCTGTAATAAGCTACTGGAATGCTTAGAAGAGCTTCTAAGAAACACATTAAGAGAAAAGTCCAGGTCCTCTGATAGAAGCAGACCTCTATTAGAATGCAAATGATACAGGACATTTAGTTTCTATGCTTTACTTTCAGTGTAGCTCTGAAACACTTCAAATCCCAGCAGGCTTGCCCCTAACGGTGTCAACTGAAAGAAAAAAATACATGCACACCCCCTTAGAACTTTCAGAGTATTTTTATTCAAAGATGTAGCAACCCTGAATTTTGAATCAGTCTCACAAATATTTCAAGCTAATTTAATACACTAGTGCTGGGAAAAGGAAGAGTTATATTGATTTCTGCATGTAAAAAAAAAATATAAACAAATCAATTAAGCCTCATGACCCTGAATTAATGCAGAGCACTCAACCCTTGTCTGAACATTTATGGGTTTTTTACCAACACGTGTCAGGTCTGAGATTAGCAGATATTATAAGGCAGATTCAGTCAGCGTCAAGCTACCCAGTACCAGAAGAGGGTTTGCGTGCAATGATTCCTGTTCATTTTGCTCTTGGGGGTAATTCATTTAAAAAATAAAGAAGAAAGGAAACATGGAAAATCAGACTGCTGCCGGAAACCCAGTGGCAATACAGATCTGTGTGACAAATGCCAAAATCTTTGTCATGCCTCCAGCTTTAGCACCTCCTCTAGCCCACAGGAGCAAGCACAGAGACTGACTTCCAAAAATCTGCCAGAACACGCCCAAACTTTCCCTGCAGTGTGGAGCTGCCGTTACACCACCATTCACTTCTTTAGGCAAAAACTTCCCACCTCCAGACCACTGAGGCACGAGTCACTCCTTGCTTCCTTGCCTACATACTAAAATGTATGAACAGGATGCAAAGAGGTTGTAGCGAGGTGGGTATCGGTCTCTTCTCCCAGTAACAAACGATAGCACAGGAGGAAATGGCTTCAGGCTGTGCCAGGGGAGGTTTAGACTGGATATTAGGAAAAATTTCTTCACCACAAGGGTTGTTAAGCATTGGAACAGGCTGCCCAGTGAAGTGCTGGAGTCCCTATCCCTGGAAGTAATTAAAAGATGTGTAGATGTGGTGCTTAGGGACACAGTTTAGTGGTGTACTTGGCAGTGCTGGATTAATGGTCAGATTTCTGATCTTAATGGTGTTTTCCAACCTAAACAATTCTATAATATCTGCAGCCTGAATTCAGAAGGAGGTATCCCAGGAGCTGCCAGGACTCCTTGGCACTGAGACAGGGCATTTTCTCAAAACAAGAAATCACTACAGTCACTTATCTCCAAAGAGGTGTATTTAACAGGCTGCGAGAAGTTGCAGTAACACAGACCTGTATATAAAGCAGTGTTTTTGTGTTCTGTAACAGCCTGCCAAACATCATTGTAGAATGTACACCCGATAAGACAACATGAACGGATTCAACCAAGTCACCCATGAAAATCCATCTGCTCACTCATCCGCTCAGCATCGACAGACCTGTCTCTATTAAATGGGAAGAAAATCAAAGTCGCCTGGTATTTTCTGGAGCGTGCAGAGAAGCCCTATGGGAAGGGTGCATCCCCAGCTCTGTCAACATAGAGAAGCTGCAGAAGGGACAATGGCATTGACAACAGATTACATTATAAGCCTTCCCTAGAATATTTATATCTGAGAGAATATTTAAAGGGGAACAACTATATTTAACAATGCAAGAATATACTAAAATAAAGAAGACAGATTATTTCAGATGGCATATGGGCTTTCCTGGGATTACGGCTACTGTAATTTTCACTGGCAGTAACTGTAGAGGACAATGAAAAGAAAACCCTGTAAAACAAAAATCCAGTTCCCTTTCCCCGGACACTATTAATTATTCAGAAGTTGCACCTGATCCTCCTGGAACATACTCTGGAGCCCACATAAAGGCAGCGTAATGCCCAGTAGCTATGGCAACTTCACACCCACCTTAGCTATAAAGCTGAAACAAAGCTTACTGCAATAAAGTGGCTGTAAACTGCTTTGTGCAAAAGGCAAAGTTCAGCTGCAGACAAAACCAACCATTTCATAAAAATTTGCTTCAATATCAATTACTTTGAATTCTCTCCCCACAATCACTTTGTATAATCAAAAGCTGACCAACCGAAAGTGCAGTAAATGATGTAAAAAGCTGACTGTAATTTCTAGTGTCTCTGGATAAATTAGAACAGCAAGGTACCTCAGTCAGACTCCAGTGCCTTGCAGAGGTTTCTTCAAAAGTCCAAATGGGACAAACTGCGTGCCCAAAAGCAGTTGCTCATCTTTTCCAAGATGTAATTACCCAGGAAAGTCTATTCATCGCTTTGGACTCCCTCTTCCATTTGTTGGCATGAGAAATGCTGGGTTACTGGAATTTCTGCTACTCATTCATGACTTTCAAGCAAGAAACTCTGCAGCCCAGAGGCAGTATTCATGACCTACCTCTACCAATACCATGCTGACACTTTGCTTCAACATTCAACTTGGAAGACTTACTGCAAATGCCATGTGTATTTGTCAGCAAGGGCACAGGAGGGTGTTTGCAGGTGGAGTAAGAGCCTTGGAGAATGGCAGTGGATTATCCTCTTTCATCACTCAAGTTGCAGGATGGCTGATGACACATGAAAGGTGTTACTGCAACAGACACTGCTCCTACTCCAGACCATACTACTCAGGAGCAGGAGGTTCACAGGTGGCTACCATCAAACACGCTTTTTAAATTGAAATGTAAACAAACTATTCACCCTGTTTTGTCACACTTATCTGTAAAAGGGAGTGAAACCCATTCAAGCCCAAATTATGCAGACTAGATTGCAATAGCTGCAGTGTTTCCTATCTTGAAGAAGCCATGTCAGTTTAAATAAGCAGCTGAACTTGTTGCAAAATGTCTTCTCCCTTCCTCTCCTCTTTCTCACATCTCTTGTATATATTTAGGACTTCACAACAGCAGCCATAACCTCATGCAAATGAGGGATGCACTTCGGAAGGGCCCCGGGAATACTGCAGACTGCAGTCACAGCAGACAAGAAGAGAAGCAAGATTAGTCAAAGGGATTTTTACAAGAGATCAGATGTACCCACATGCCTTGCTATATTATTCTTAATTTATTTTACCCATATATTTAATGGGAAAGGCATTCTTGCCCTCGGAAGTGAAAGGCAAAATTCTCAGCAACTTCAGAAGAGCCAGAATTTCATCTCAAGATTTGCAAAGTATTTGCAACTTACGCAAACATACCTCAAGGTAAATTTGATATTGATGTATCTACAATAGTCTAGATTGAAATGTTTAAAAACCAAGCAAACCACTGTAACTATGATCAGATTCCAAAGGGGAATAATTACATATTCATTAATATGAACATTCACCACACAGGACCTTTTCTTTGGACCAAAGTAATTTGCTGGATTTATAGATCTATTTGCAGTCCTGTCACTGAAACCCACAGACCTTTTAAGGTTTGTTAGTCTTTATGTAATAAATATATAAAGCAACAGTAATGACTATAAATCAGGTAATGAGTGCTGAGGAAGCTAAAAATAAAACGTGATTGAATAAAGCATTTCTATTTGGTACAAAAATACAACGGCCAGTAAAATACTGCATTATAAGAATTTAACTTGTATTTTGTTGCCAGTTAAAGGCTCCACCTGCAATTATGAAATTGGACATACATGTTCAGAAAAGAGCCATTATACAAGGAGGATCACTAGCATGATTTGCACTATTCTTTTATTCCTGAGGACTGATATTAATTGAGGAGGTTAAAACAGTCAGTGATTTCACCATATGTAAATTTCAGCATGGTTCCAAATCACTTAAGTTTAGCTTTTCTTAGGCAAAGAGCTAGACCTATGCTTTCTTTTCATAGTAAATTTGGCATTTTAAAGAGTAAGTTGACTAGGCTGACTGCTCTCCCTTCTATGAATCAAACAGAACTAAATCCTTAAGGCAGTAAGATGATCATGAACTAGATGACTTGGAAACTTTACCTTGTGCTAACCAAGAGCTTTTAGGGAGCAAGTCTTGTACACCTGTGAAGGAGAGCAAAGCAGAGCTTTGAACAAAGCTCTGAGTGATAAAATTCCAGTCTTGTATCACTTCATTATACAACCCTCTTCTACCTTCCACCAACGCACAGTAACACTGAAAGACTCAGGCTGGGGAAACAGAGGTAACTGTACCCACAGACCAGTCGACTCACCACCTGTTCGCTGAACAAGCGCAGCTGCAGTCTGAGCTTGAAAACCACAAGGTCAATTCACACACAGCCTTTATTCCCACCCATTTCTTTTCCTTTTCATATTCAGTTCTACAAAGATTAGTTAAAGGGATTTTTACAAGAGATCAGACATACCCATATTACATACTATAGACAAACTATTCCCTCTACTCACATGGGTTTCAGTGCTCCTATAATTCCTTACAATCTAATCTTTCTCCAGTCATTTATTGATCTGTTGCAGATGACAGCTTAATGACATAAGACCATCCCAAAGTCAATATTTCAGTTCACCTCAGGGTGAAAAGTGCTCTGATTTGTGATGTCCAGCCACTGAAACTCAAGGTTAATTATGCTGCTCATTGTCCCAATCCCTTTCAGAAAAGATGAAGTATCCCTGCAAACATCCCCCAATTTCAATCCATTGGCAGCCTTTCCTTCCACCCAACTGTGATTCTGGAGGAAGAACAGACTCTGGTCTATGACTAAGTCTGAACTAAACAGTAACCTTTAAAAAGTCAGACCCCATTTACCTCTAATGAGATAGGAGTAAAAGGCAAGCAGGGCAACATATAGCATCAGTTTGCAGCTAGAACCAGCAGCTTCCTCCTTCTTCAAAGACAGAAAACATCCTCTTTATAGCCTCTGCATTCAGTAGCCCCACTCATTTGAGGGCAACACACCAAACTACTTAGATCCTGCACTGCTTTCAGTATTTTTTTAATGAATTCTCACTTTCTTCATTATTATATAAGTTTATATCTCAATATTAACCACATTAAAATCAATTGCAGCTCTTACAAAAGTAATCAACAGGAATTCCTACCAAATGTATTCTGTTTTCTTCTTTTCACAATTCATTCCTTCTGGATCAGAAAGTAACAAAATCTTTGAAAACAAGGCTTTAACAAGCTTATACATCTAACTGTTTCCAGTATCTGCATATTGTACATGAAGAAGGAATATGAAAAACAAGTAAATCGTAAGACTGAGAAAAGCTAATTGTGACCCACAGAGTTACAGGCTAACTTCAACCAGCCATAACAGAAATTACTTAGGCGGAAAGAACCCAAAAAGCCTAGTTCTGACTTTGCAATTCTAGCAATAGCAGAAGAGGTATAAAAAATTAAAAATAAGAAAAGTGCAAGTTGTTCAAATTACAGGAACAGTCTGAATGCTTGATAATGCTCATCAAACAAAAGAGGGGAAAGCAGTAACGTGCAAATTGTAAGATACACAGGGTGTGGAAACAGATTTCCCCCAACACAGCTCTGATACCAAAACAGCCGTTTTAACTGTGGCTAAGCAAGACAAGGCTGAGAGTTAAAACATGCTGATCAGTATCAGCAAAGCAAGAAATCACTGTATTTGAGATATTGACAATGTAATTCTAGCTGCCACCTGACACTTTGTACTCCATGAACTGCATCAGTTTTGATTCCCCAATTCAAACACTCCATGAATCTGCTAAACTGGAGAAGGCTCAAGGTAGACCTTATATCCAGGTCTTCCAGTACCTAAAAGGCATACAACAGGAAACCTGGAGAGGGACTTTTTACAAAGGCATGTAGTGACAGGACAAGGGGGGAATGACTTTAAGATGACAGCAGGGAGATTTAAACTAGATATTAGAAAAAAATTCTTTACTAGAAGTGTGGTGAGGCACTGGAATGGGTTGCCCAAAGAAGTTCCGAATGCTCCATCCCTGGCAGTGTTCAAGGCCAGGTTGAACAGAGTGTTGGGTGACACAGTCTAAGGAAAGGTGCTCCTGCCCGTGGCAGGGGGTTGGAACTAGATCAGTTTTAATGTCCCTTTCAAGCCCTGTGATTCTAAATCAGCTTTCAAAAACTGAAAGTGCAGATACATATCTGAACACTTAAGCATTACCAAACATGGCACCAGACCACAGAGTAGCCAATATTTTCAGAAGTTACAGGTTGCTCACTGTTACCTTATTCCTGTAATACTATTTCCCAACCTTTCTGATCTCCTCTTTAGAAATCCACAAGTGCCTGAAGCAACACGTAGCGTGCCTCCACCAGAATACAGTCAGCAAAATAAGGGAAGGCAAACTACATCAGTAGCAAGGACAGCAGACAAGGACATAGGAGAAATAAGACTGCAAAATGTTAATAAATCATCGTATTTCAAACCATCTCTTTGGAATGTGGAAATCTGTAAATTGGGTTACTGACCAGAAAATGCAGGGGGGAACAACTGCTGGATAGACTAGATATTTAAGTTCTAACAACTGGTGTTTAATTAGAGATTTGATTGCAATATTCCAGAGCTTCAATTCAATTGCATATTAATTTCTACACTGAAACCAGACATTTTCATACCCCTAATAAACAAGCTGACACTGACTGTAACTCACAGATCAAACACACAAAGTGCACTGCTGACCCTGTACCCTGATGAGGCTTTAAGGAGCTCCAGGCTGACACTTTTACCTTTTCCAGGGTGCAAAGCCCAGCCTAGCAGCACTCTTCTGTCCCTCAAGCCTCAGTGACTCAGGTATGCTGCATTTGCAGTACTGAATTATTCATTACAATTCTATCAGATGGGGAAACTGGGTCTGGGCTTCTTCCCAACAAAGTTTTTCTCTCTGCTGCAGACAACAGAGCACCTTCTCAGCCACATGACTCTGGGCTGGCATGTTTCATTGCAATTCATATCAAATTCACTTCTGATCCCAGCTTTCTTGTCACTCTGTCTGACTGCTTAAGAAGCGCTCCAGAGACTGGAAGCAATAAAAGGCACTTCATTAAAAATACCCCTGCAGCCCACACCCCCTTCCTGAGTCAGGAGTCTACTGACTGTGATACTGTGAGAATATTTCAGCTGCTTGCTCACTTTGCCTTAGACACAGATTTAGTTTGGAAATAGGACAGAATACGAAATCATCTCCACCCTGAATGCTCATTAGCCTGCCAGGTATGTCACAAGCATATTCCAAGTCACAAAGAGACACATTTCTGTTTGGGCAGAGATGTTCTTGTCACACCTGCAGCAGTACTTCTCAGTTTTGCCAGGCAGTCTGACACAGCACACACACGAAATGGAGACGGTCTTGCAAAAACTGCACTGTGAGCAGAGGCCGTCAAGTATCAGCTCCTTTATGTTCACATACTTAAACAACCAAACATCAGCAAAATAGCATGAGAAAGCACAGGAATTTCTGAGGATAACTGTAAAAGAAAAGCCAAATCTGCATTTAAGATGTTGAACTCCTTACAGAAAAATCATAGTATCAATCTGATAATGCCAGTGTTCTTTTTTCATTCTCCAAATGAGAGCAACGTTGATGGATAAGAGAATGCTCAAGGGGGGGACACCTTACTGCAATCTACAACTGCCTGAAAGGAAGATGAAGTGGGGGGTAGTCTCTTCTCCCAGTTAGCCAGTGATAAGACAAGAGGTAACAGCCTCAAGTTGTGTCAGAGGAGGTTTAGATTGGATATTAGGAAACATTTCTTCACAGAGAGGGTGCTCAGGCATTGGAACAGGCTGCTCAGAGAAGTGGTGAAGACACCGTCCCTGGAAGCGTTCACAAAGCATGTACATGAGGCCCTTAATGACATGGGTTAGTGGTGGACTTGGCAGTGCTGGGGTAATTACTGGACTTGATGATCTTAAAGATCTTTTCCAACTCAGTTGATTCTATGATTCTGTGCTGTCCTGAAGAAGAAGAAGCCACTGTTCTTACTCACTGCAACACCTCCACAAACTTAGCACAACAGAAGAGTTGAGGCAAAACAGCTGTCTTTCTGTACTGACTTGCACATGTTGCAATCACTGTTCCCACGTACTCTGTCTAAAAGGAGAGAATTCATTTGGCAAAACGATTCATTTTTTGGCTGTTTATTTCTCTGCTGCATTAAGATGGCAATGCAGGACCCCTGCTGAAGTGCACCAAACAGATCTGGAGACATCCTGTTTGCTTACAATGGATAAACAAATAAAAAATAGCATGGCTCTGAAAGGTACAACAGGAACAGCAATGTAAGATTTTATAAACTTCCACTTCTGCTGGATGCTGAGTTCAGGTTTTCAAATCTTCCAGCCAGACAGATGGTGATGGTGAATTAGAGATTCAGCTATGAAAATCCCGTGATTTTCAGTGGGAGTCCCGTGCCTGAAGTCATTTAGCTTTGGAAACTAACTGATCTCCCACCACAGCCAATATTTGTTGTGTCACAGGTTAGGATGCACATAAACATGCAAATGATGGCTCCTGTTCAGTTCTGCTTCTGAAGCTGCAGCCACAACATCAGTAGCCTAAGCTTTTTGAAGACTTAGCAGCTTGAATGAGTACCCCATGCATTTGGCAGCACTACTCTTCCATGCTGAAGAAAACAAGACCTACTCCAAAATCCAGGCAAGCTCAGAATAGATACCAACTGTGCCATAAATTTATCTTTTTTCATTGCTTTGCCCTATAAACACAGCACCCTTTTCAGGTGATAAAGCATGATGCAAGGCTGAATGGGTTAATACAATCTCACTCTGCTGGCCTGTCAATAAGGTTGTACTTTAGTTTCCCTACTCAGCGGCTGTCTCTGTCAACACCATACTAGCACCTTCCAGAGTCCCATAAGAAAGTAAAACCTCTCTATGGAAAGATCCAAAGCTTGCAGTTCTAACAAAGCATACTCCTGTTGCACTGGAAAGAGCCAGAGATACTAGATCTTGATCTAACACCATTTTAAAATCAGAATCCCAAGTCCAACCACTTTAACCTTTTAAAGCTGTAGGTTTTAGCAATGTACAGGACCCTTTGTAAGTGGGGATCAGGGTTTACATTTTCCAGCAGGTCCCATCAGCTGGTGTGTGAGGCAGCAGCAAAGAGGTTTTTTGAGTCTTGACTTAACAGTGCATACAGAGCAACAAGTCAAAGCAATTCCACCTTAAAAAGCCTACTAAATCCCTTAAGAAGAGCTATGCTCCACAGTGCTCTGCCTACACAGGTCATGAGAGATAGGGACTGCGATTTTGCTCAAAGACACCGAGAGAAGTATTGTCGAAACTCGGCAAATAAAAAAAGCCCTGCAAGAGTGTTAATTGTGATATGCCAAAGAAACATGGAGTTGAATGCGCTCTTCTGGGATCCAAGAGTCTGTGTAATGGATACAGCCCAGAGTACAAGATGGCAGTTCTGCCCTGGCACAGACCATATTAAAAGATTAATTGCTGTTTCACCCATACATGTGCCTTTTAGAAATCGATAGGGTCAAAAGGAGAAGCAAATGGAAAGACCAGCGAGTACGTGAAATAGATCACTTAAAAGGCCCTTTAAAATAAAATTCATGACGATAGAGAAGTTTACCATCATCACCTACTGATACAGCAAATTGTGAGATTTATTACTTTAGGCAGTTGTGACTAAGCTGCATCCAAAGCATTGTCATTCAGCCATAAAATTTAACAGAACCTCTAATCTTGAGCCTATCAAGTTTTTGCTGCTTATCCTCTATTACACTTCAACTTAAAATCAAATGTTATTGCTGACACTCTTCAGCTCAGTAAGCACAGAAAAAAACACTACAAGCAGGCACAACTTTTAATCACACAGGATAGCCATCAAAACCTGAAAAGCGTTTGATAAATCAGCACTTGCCTCTCACTGATATGAATCATTACACCATGGCATGTAAATGACGCAAACATGCTGCATGAGCTCTTCATCTCAGAAAACAAACATCACCATTGTCAGCATCCAGATAAACAGCCCCTCCTCACTCAATCCAGTTTTGTTGCTGTTGTCACCAGTCCTACAGATTACTGTGCTCAGTGCAGTGCGGATGTTATCTTCATGCATACAAACTAATGTTCTGAGATGTCATAGCACAACGATTCAACTCTTGCATCTCTGCCAGACTTCAGTCAACTGACAATTGCCAGGCAAATGCAAAACACATATATAATATCTATGGAAGAACTACAATGAACTTGCTTTGCATATGTCCAAGCTACAAAAAGACCTACTTCCATGGTTAGCTAATATTCAACCTCTGCATGGTCCATGGAGAAATAATCACCAGACTGTTTGACACAGCCTGGGCACAAGGCAGGAGCCAACATTCAAGAAAGAATGTCCAAACTACAAAGTAAAATAAAACCTGTCTAGTCGTAATTAAAAAAAACAGGAGTAGTTGTTTAGCATCTGGCTGCACAGGACAAAAATTAGATACAGTCTCAAAAATTAGATACAAGAGAAGTTTTAGCAGTGAGCTAAAAATCAAACAGGAGTAGATCTGCAAAGATACCAAAGAATCACCAAACTATGAAGTTTCACAAAGCAGCTGAAGTACTTCAAAGCCACAGGAAAGGTCCACTTCTCAGAGGCTGAGCAAAATGGACAGTCGGGGGGAGTTATAAAATACTGTGTATGCTACAAGGCACACCCCCCATCTCAGCTGTTATAGCAAGCGATTCACTACTGCTGATTTTGTAATAATGGCCACTTACAAAACCACCTTACAAATTAAGATTATTTATGATGCTTTTAGGAGGTTTAAATAAAGCTCTGAGAACAAATACAAGGGTTTATTTCACTGCCTCCTCTCCATGAGAGATTCAAACACTTTAAACTGATTAATAAGGTAAACAGAGATTGATCAGGGTCTGTGAATCAATTTAAGCGACAAGGCTTCCTCTGAGGTTCACCTTCTTTGTTGGGAAGGACAAGAGGTTAAACAACCCATACTTTTATTAGGCTGAACAAAGCCACAATATTTTGTGATGTGAAACACAAATGCATTTATAGTCACTGAAACAACAGTTAGGATGAAAAGTCCCTCCAAAAGTTTTAAAACTCCAAGTATGCTGGCTGAAATCTACTAAACAACTAACCTGTCAGAGAAAGAACAATATTGTACCATCTTCTCCTTAGTGGCTGGCATGATGGAACTTGGATGAGTTGGGGAAGAGTGAAGATTATTCTGCCCATTTCTGTATCGCCAACAAAAAACATTGGAAAATCTGGGATCATTTTCTCAAGGGAGCTGACAACTATGTCACCACATTTAAACACAGAGAACACTGGTATACCTGGTTAAAAACGCCATCACATGCACCGGGGCAAATACCTGTGATTCTACAACAGTGTAAATTATTTACATGTGTCAAGAAGTTAATCAGAGTGTTTTTTAACTCCATTTATCCTCCTGCTTTTGATCTTTTGCAGCCATCTCCTTAATTCCCAATAAAACCATTATTTCTCACATTTATTTTCCCTACCAAAGAAACCTGTGATGAAGTGCTGAAAAGTTTCTCAAATCCCTAATGGGAAAATACCTGTGCAGCAGCACTAGGTTACCTTATCACATGTTTTCAAGAAAGAGTACTTCTATAGGAGTGGATATTGTCTTAAATACAGGTTTTATGATTACGAGAATACATTTGTTTCTTTACTGTTTGTTACTACTGTATCCCACCTAAAGGAGGCCGCATGCATTCTGCTACTGAATACACAACAAACACAACAGGTGTTCATTCCTGACACTCTCATCTCTCAGGAAGGGACTTTCGATTTGTAAAATATCATAATTGAAAAGCAATCCAAAAAGCAGCACGGATGTCCTCTCTTTCCCCATAAATGTGGGCTGACCAATATAAAAGCTTCCCAAAAAAAGCATGCAAACTCTCTGTCTCCTCAAGCCTATCATAGTGAAGCTTATTTATACTGCTGATACTTCACAGTACAGTTTATGTTTTCACACATACTTCACAGTGCAATATATGTACTGTGAAGTACATGCATATATCACTACAAAGTATATGCACATACTGCATATACTTCACAGCATTAACCACAGTACTTCTCTATGAGACAATTCTGCATAACTTGTGTTGGGCAGAGCTGAAGATTCCTTACCCTTGGTTTGTAGTTCTTCAGATGTGTCAGGTACTCCAGATCATCAAATCCCATGTTAACTTTAATTTCCCAGGTTGAAATATGTCATTACTCACCTTTTTCCCCTCTGTACTATCCCCAGTGACATAGGACAGTTTTCGACGGACATAGAAGAGCATATCATCTTGCCGGGGGGCCCATTTCTCCATAAAATATGTTGAAAACATCCAAGTCCAGAACACAATACGGTCATCTTTGAAACACCCTAAAAAGCATAAAAGAAAGGAGAAATGAGATGTGGAATTAGCATGTCACATTTGTTTGTGCTCAACATGACACATAAAATCTTCGCTACACATGGTGCAGCCAAGCCCAAATGTAGCAGAAATATTCTTGCACAGCTCAAAGCTTTTCTACAGTGTACAGTATAGCTGTCATTCTGCATGAACCTACAGCTTGTCTTTGGCTGTTTTCAACCAAAACCACCTTCTGGCAACCAATCTGCCCCTGTGTACAACAAACATAACCAAGGACCACGACTGTGTGGCTATGCCTGTGCCACACAGAAGGACAAGACCAGCACACTGAGCAAAAATACGCCGAAAAAGCACTCTAGTAATTTCAAAGACATGTAGTGACAACATGCACTCCAGCTAATGACATGAAGCCATCAGCTGCCAAGAGGTCCATTATATGCTCTCAGGGACCATAGCCAATCCTTCAGAAACTACCTTACTTACACTGATACATAGAAACAAGAACATATCCAAGCAGGTGAGACTGTAATTTACCCTCTCTCTGACAGAGAACAAACCCCAGCTCTTCCTCAAGGAACAGAGGAGTTCTGAAGCCCTAAATCCCAATTAAACACAAAAAAACAGCGAGAGAAGGGGAAAAACAGGAGAGGAAAATGCAACAGTCTTGTTCAAAGAGACAGATTACATCAGCAGTAGCTTGGCAGCTGGCTTCTTGGCAGGAAAAGGAGATGACATCACAGTTTGTGAAGCTCTTCACAGCACTTCACTGTAATAAAAGAGCAGAAAGTTCTGCATCTCTTCTGTGCCATCATGCTTGCACACTGTTAAAAAACAAAATTTACACAGGCAAGAAGAGAAGCCACTACTGTGCCTGTGACAAGGGAGCTGAGTTTCTCCACTGCTCCTCAGTCCTACTGGAGGCTCCTTGATGGATTAATCGCATCCTCTCCTCAAAGCCCTACTGAGAGATAACTGTGGCTGTTAGCAGAGTTCAGCTGTCCTAAAACCTGTGAAGATACAAAGACTAGAAGTACCACCTGTATTTCTGAGAAGCAGCAAAACCCTGAAATGGATTACAGGTGGTAGCATTACGCACAAGACAGCAAGACCAATGGGGGTGTACGTACACACGTGCAGCTGACAACCTGTCCTCCGGAACATCTATCCTTTACAGTGGCTTAGCTCCCTAAAAGATAGACATCGGCTGCCAGACTGGTACACACGTCGCTCATCAGCTACCATTCAGGTTGGTGTGTTTCCTTCCCAGCACTACATTGCATATATATGTTATGCAGAGAACAGAATCTTGCATGAGACAGAAGTGACATTTATTTACAGCTATATCCAGATTAAGCTTTAGAAGACTTTTTTCCAGTCAATTGCCAAGAAAGCTGACACATACTGTAACAGTGAACATAATTTTTCTTAGGCACTGGTGGCTAACTTCAGGGCTTCATAAAGCAATCAATCAATCTTTTAATCCACAAGTGTAACTCAGCACATTTTCCACTTCACCGTGTGCACAATATTTGCCAGACAAATCTTTCTTCCAATCTTTAATTACTGTGGTGGGCAGGAAATTAGACTTTCAAATTTTTCAGCAAACAAATGGGTGATTGAAATCAAAATCTTGGGTCCCTCCAACTAAAGCCAAAAGCAATATTGAAAACAAAATGAAATTCCACGGATGGACCATGCACAGAATATATTAATCGACTTCAAGCAGGATAGTATTTGAAAACATGTATATAGTTGATTATATTTAAAAACAAAATAAAATGAAAAGGCTGAGAGAGAAACAGAAAAAGGCCAAGGCAGTTAGCTCCCATGCAGGTTAATTCCAGGCCATGCTGAAATTGCTTTATTTGCATGGCTGCAGTGAAGTCATTTCAATTACTTAAGGTGGAATAAAACATAATGTGCAATTGTGAATAAAATCTGCAATGCATTTAAGTACTACCCAGTTTTTCCAGCAGAGAAAGGGAATGAAGCAATGGAGAGATGACATATAGGATGGTGGGCACTTGCCCCTCCCTTGGGCATGGGTGAACAGGTCTGTATGGCAAACAGCTGTGTCTGAGAGCCTATCATGTAACAGCGGATTCAAATGTGTTCAGACTCCCAAAACCAGGCTGAGAAAAGACAGTTTTATCATTACTCAGCATATTCACAGATACCCTGAGACGAGAAAAACAACTATGAAGGTTTAAGACTATATCGCTGACACAAGGAAGAAAGGCTCTAGCACATCTGCAGTTTGGAAATTTTAAGTCCATTACTCAGCATTCAAGCCATGAAGCTGAGGAGCAGCCCCCTCAGTTGGAACAGCGAAGGTAAAAATCCCTACAGCTGTAAAGACAGAGCTCAGCTTGGTTAAGAAGTTTCATGTGGTACCAGTGACAGCCAAGGACATGAAGACTCAGTCCCATCACTATATTTAGCCAAGAGCAGAAAACAGGGTACGCATTCATCATGATTCATTAATGGTTTTAAAGAAACTTACTAAATCTCATGAGGGTTGAGTACCTGAATTCCCAGCCTTAGTTAAATGAGGGAGGAGGAGGAAAGGGGCAGACAGGATTGCCCTGAGTTCATACGGAGTTCTACTGCTCAGAAGTACTCCCCTTTGGTTTTGCTCCATAAATGAGTAAACAAAACCCTAGCCAAGCCACTCCTAAATTTATATAAGAATGTTTGTTTGTTTGTTGAGGGGGAGGGAAAAGTTTTTCCCTTATAAAGCAAAAATCATCAAGTTATCTAAATCCACCATAATAAACAAGCATTAAACTCCTTCTACATTCTGGCATTACCTGCAAAGATCTGAGAAGCTGTCACATAAGCTGCTTACACTATCAGAGAAGTTTTATGCAATAAAGCAGAGAAGTTCATGTGCTCTTCTGAACTATTTATAGGTGGTTACAACAGAGCATTACTACATTCAGGAGAACAGCAGAATGGGGTTAAGTACCAGGACTCCGTGTGCTTTTACCCTTGCTAAGGAATGCAGGCCAAACTAATCCAACGTATTCAACATTAACATAAACAGAAAACCAGGGGACAGAAGTGCTGCAGCAGTGAAGCTACTTCAGGTCTGCAGCATAATGCAGAAGAAAAAAAAAAAGCCCTAAAAACCCTTATAGCAAAGTCAGATGGCTGTAAATTCAAAACCCCACCTGCAACAGAGGAGATGTAAAATCACCCTCCAAGCTTCAGAGGTGATTGCAGACATTGCTGTAATTAAAACCTGCCTGGGGATGTTCTAACTGTTCTGACTGCAGTGACTAAAGGACTTTTCTTGAAGCCAAAAAGAGCCAAGTCACTGCAACACAGTTGATTTTATTAAATTTTAGTAGCAGGAGGAAGGATGAGGAACAGCCTTTAAAATCTACTATTAAAGAGCATCAACTTGGAAAGGAGACAAGAAAATTTGTAATTGTAATGCAGACTTCCTAAAACTTGAGAGAGGGGAAAATCTATTCCAGTTTCAAGCCAGAAACTGTCAGATACAGTATGTCCAATCCAAGCTTTCCTTCAACTATCAGATCCCCAAAAGCACAGCATACCCTCACAGTTATTTTGGTGGTTTGCAGTATCCCACTGGAAGCTTTCCAGCTTTGCCAGGAAGAAACCTGGAAACTGCTTTTAAAGTTGTTTTGGGTAATGGTTTTGAAACTGTCAGGCTAACAGTACAACAGACAAACTTACTCTTTTCAATAGACAGAAGAAAGCACAAAGCCTTAACTTCTCAGCCGTACCACAGCATCCTGCTGAGGGGGCTCAGCTGCACTCAAAAGATAGCAGGGCTCAGCGAACAGTTCTGTCCCCATTACATGCCTCTCACCAAAGAAGTGGACAAACTCAGCTCACAGTTGGATTGCTGATGACCTTAACCCTCTGCTATTATTCTCCATACTACTTCTAGACACCTGGCAAGGGCTGAGATCAAAAAATGAAGCCAATTTTTCATAGCCTGGACAATCATAAGTTGGCAGCAGCTTTCTATGACATTGGTCCATTGCTGCTTGAACACTCAGAAGAGGCGCATGCACACACATACTCTACTGTTAAGTTGGAAGGCCCTTAATGAAACACCCGGCACTTGAAAGCTCTTGAAGCTTTAGCTTCAGTATTTGGAGAGACTTTTTAAAATGCTAACATTTTATTTTTGCCAGAGGAGAATTTAAGCCTTCTGCAACAGCAGAATTAGATGGTATTTGCAAAGGAATCAAATTCCATCTATAGTTGAGAGCTTGTCACAAGTCAGCTTCCCGAAAACACTCCTCCCCTAGCAAATTCTGCTGCTAAATAATAAAATGGAATTAAGACTTCAGACTATAAATCTTGATACGCTAAAAGTTGATTATATAATTATGAGACCTTTGTCATGAGTAAATCCTAATTACAACAACTTACTGTAATGATTCATTTACATGGATTTTATCCTCATTAGAAGCAAGATTTATGCCAGCTGCTTTATAATAAATGTCCTCCTTTTTACCTATTAGTTTTCTATTCAGCATTCATTTCAGGGAAGTGACACCAGATCCACATAAGAAGTTGTGATTATTATTATTTTTTTTTAATTAATGCTTTTCAAAATATCAGTGGGCAAAGAGAAGTGTCAGCATATTAATTTGCTTTAGAGGAATAGGAGAAAAGATTTTCCATTTGGTGGATAATCATTTTTTCAGCATGTACCACTTGGAGATTATAGGAACAATAATTTCAGCTAGACACGGGTATAAGGCTTGCGTGACTTGTTTTCACTCCTGTAGCCTACCATGAGTTACTCTTAACCATGAAACATCATAAGACTCATTTTATCCAATTCTGCCACAGCGCATTCATCTGTAAAATGAGAATTCTTAGATGTTTAGGGGTTAATTAAATGCTTATGAAGTATTTCAGTCCCAGCATGGAAAGCAAACTACAGTTCTAAGTGATTTGCACTATGTTTAATTTTTGAGTTTATCCAAGTATTCTGCAAGTACAATATGAGAAGTGCTTCACATAGATTAAAGCTGCCTTTGATATTATAAAGTTATAATTATGACTGTATAAAACCAGAATGGACATCCTCTGTCCAATGACAGCTGCCAGCTATCCAGATCATTAGAAATCTAAAGTTCTGTCTTCTTTCCATGCCCACATAAAAGAACAGTATTTAATCCTTTCAGTTTGACCTCATACAAACACAGGACTTTGCCAAACTCTCAAAAGTTCACTGGCAACCAACAATTTGAGAGCAGGCAACGCAGAGGGAATGCATTCCCAAACAAGTAGCCTACAGAGCACATCCTCACAGCACGTTCCTCTCTTAAAAATATTGAGGCTGGGAAAGGAGCACCACTGCTGAAGCTAGCTGTAATGACATAGCACAGTGAGAAGTGTGCTTTTGAAAGCAAGCAAGTCCTAAATCTGTCAGAAAAGACAACGTATACTTCCAACGTAAGTTTTTCTGGCAGAACTCTAGCAAGAAAAGGAAGCTATCATGGTAACAGCAGTGACAGGGTCAAGACAATGCCACAGATTAAAAATCCTGCTCTGTCACAGACAAAACCATCTTCTCCTCACCCTAGAATGGAGGTAAATATCCTCCTACCCCATCAAGTGTAGCATCTACACATCCATTAACATAATATGAAGAGGATAAGCAGAATATAATTAAAGATGAGAGAATAATTTAATAACAAATACAGCACATGCTTTTTCAATAACAGACAGTAACTTACAAAGAAGATAAATAGAACCTCATTTGAATTTGAACGAAGAACAGTTGAAATCAAATAGAAGTGTTGTTGCTCTTCCCTTTCTTTCCATGGGCATTTTCAGAATACGTACTCTAGCATGCTCTCAACTTGCATGCATATATCAGACTTTTTTAAAGCAATACAACTGAATTAAACCTTGGCTTCATAGCATATCTATAAAGGAACAGACAAAATTAGCTCTTCAAGCATTATGCCATCAATGTTAAAAGGCTGAGGAAAACAACAGCCTATTACTCTTACAGCTGCTGCGCCATATTTACTCATTTGCCAATAAATGATATTGCCTCTCTCGTATTTCTCACCTTCTCTAAGCAGGACTAAAAGGCAGGCATCACTAAGATCCCCAGAATCATGATGCAGTTTCAGTACACACCCTAAATTTCAAGCCTGTTCTCACCAGATAGTTGGCTCAAAGGCTCAAAATAACATGAGCCAGAAGCTGGCACCTGCATCAAAGACAAATCCTATCCTCTGTGTGGAGAGGGAAAGATAAACACATTTCTATGTTCAGGAAAGACTGTAGTAATATAGTCTTCCATGAAGGCCTGTGAACAATTCCTGCGAACGATTCCATGAAATAATAGGTCCAAAATACCTGAGATTCAGAAAGTCTGACCTCATTTTCAACTGATAGCTTCTGTCATGGGTTCAGCAGTAGCAGTCATTTTTTCTCCTTCTTAGTGGCTGGTGCAGCACTGTGTTTCTAACTTTCA